>CM063508.1:185000-195000 GCA_032207245.1 Pardosa pseudoannulata | reverse complement strand
TATCCAGAACTACGGTATATGCGTATACTCCAGTCCGCACCGACTACAACCGGTATCGCATAACAATATGTTTTCGAAAAGTGGTAATTCTTTCGTAGTAACCCGGTATTTACTTCTGCTCTGCGTTTGACACCTTTTGGGTCGTTGCCTAAGAGAAATCAGTATTCAAAGGCAATATTCTACTTAATCTATCCTTATCTTGTTCCTCTTTCTTCCGACACCGCATACTCCTTGCAGGAGTATGCGGTGTCGCTTATCTACCTGAAATTACGGTATATGCGATTACTAGAGTCCGCATCACAGAACAATCGGTATCACACAACAATATGTTTTCAAAACGTGGTAATTCTTTAGTAGTAACCCGGTATTTACTTCTCCACGTCTGACGCCTTTTGGGTCGTTGCCTAAGAGGATGGCGGGGGTTGGGGGGAAAAAAGGACCCAACTGAGAGATCGGCTCTCATCTTTTGATGGATGGTTCCCGTAATTGGACAATTTCAGACTTCTGCGTCATCTGCATATCATTCGCGACATCTCTCCCCCAATCTGCTTGATGAATGTTTGCCCGGGTGTGCGATCAAATTGTAAGCAGGAAGGGGAAAGGGTCGGCAAAAACGTTTCGAGGAGAACGGGGGGAGGAACGAAATAAACATTTATCCCCCGTCGCATAAAAAGCCAAAAGGGGTGTAGTAGAGTGGATGGTCAAGGCAATAAATAAAACTTGTTTGTTCCCGTGCATGTGGGGTTGTTTGTATACGTTCTTTTCTAAACTCGTCGAGTTGTGATATTACAAATAGCAGAAGTATAATGGTAGAATAAGGTTAAAAAACCCTTTCTAAACTCGTCTTGAGTTTGATGCAGTTTATTACAAACAGAAGTATAATAAAAAGGTTAGAATAAGGTTAAACCTTTTCTAAACTCGTCTTGAGTTTGATGCAGTTTATTACAAACACTAGCAAAAGTATAATAAAAAGGTTAGAATAAGGTTAAAAAACCTTTTCTAAACTCGTCTTGAGTTTGATGCAGTTTATTACAAACACTAGCAGAAGTATAATTGTGTGTGCATTTGAACTTCCTGGACTGTCAACATTATTTTTTATTACTACTTAATCTTTCTTTACTTGGATTATTTGCATTTTTATTAATTTAATAAAGAAAACATACTCTCTATGATTTACTATGAAATTGCGTTTAGAGGCTAAGATTGAAGATGTTGTACAGCTTCCTACTTTTTTATGGTGTGTTTTACAAAGAACTGCAATTTTTTTTAAACTCATTTTCATTCTATAAGAAAATAGTATTTTCCGACAACACGTCAGTACAATAGGGAAGGAATCTACTAGTTTGAACTAGTGCAATATACAACGAAAATTAGAAACCGCGCTTCAAGTTTCAAATTCGACATTCGAAGTTAATGATTATACATGCTAGCAGTGTTCTATTAAAAAAAAAGTACAGTAGGAATGAAATATTAATGCAGCATTACTTCTATTCAGTAATATATTTGCCATTTTATTTATTTTCTGTTAATACCCGTCTTTATTATACGAATTTATTGTGATTACAGAGAGCAGTAAACATTTTTTTTTCTGTGTATAAGAAGCACTGAGTTTTTACCCTAATTTCTTAAAAGTGTGAGTTCTTAAAAGAAAAACCCAACGTAAGTAAGACAAATAGCTATTTTCTGCATCGAATGACCAGCATTCTCAACGTGAGAAAACTTGGAGGCTTGTAAAAGTAGACTGTGTGGGGAGAGAAAAGGCGAACAATTTAAATAGCTAGGTTGCCTAAGGAAGACATCAATAAACTTTTTAGATATCCACGAGGAGTCAAATAAGACTAAGCTAAAAGGCTAGGAGAAACCCAGTACGTTGGGCAGACAGAAGGCGAATAATTTAACTAGCTAGGCGGCGATCCCAAGGAAGACATCCAATGAACGTTTTAGATATCCACGAAGAATCAAATAAGACTAAGCTAAAAGGCTAGGAGAAACCCAGTGGCGTCGGGCAGACAGAAGGAGAACAATTTAACTAGCTAGGCGGCGATCCCAAGGAAGATATCCAATGAACGTTTTAGATACCCACGAGGAATCAAATAATACTAAGCTAAAAGGCATAGGAGAAACCCAGTGGCGTTGGGCAGACAGAAGGAGAACAATTTAACTAGCTAGGCGGCGATCCCAAGGAAGACATCCAATGAACGTTTTAGATACCCACGAGGAATCAAATAATACTAAGCTAAAAGGCATAGGAGAAACCCAGTGGCGTTGGGCAGACAGAAAGCGAACAATTTAAATAGCTAGGCGGCGATCCCAAGGAAGATATCCAATGAACGTTTTAGATACCCACGAGGAATCAAATAATACTAAGCTAAAAGGCATAGGAGAAACCCAGTGGCGTTGGGCAGACAGAAGAACAATTTAAATCGCTAGGCGACGACCCCAAGGAAGATATCCAATGAACGTTTTAGATACCCACGAGGAATCAAATAATACTAAGCTAAAAGGCATAGGAGAAACCCAGTGGCGTTGGGCAGACAGAAAGCGAACAATTTAACTAGCTAGGCGGCCAACCTTAGGTGAAACCCAGTGGCGTTGGAGTATCGCTTGGCGCTCCAAATCCCCGGGTCCGAGGTTTGATCTCAAGTTGAGCAAGATTAATCAGCCTTTCTTCCCTTCAGTGGGTAGACAAACTGAGGACCAAGCATTCTCGGAAACTAAACACCGGGGTTTCCGAGTAAGGTTGTCTACCTAACCGGGACATAGGCTTCACATCAGGTCCCTGATCTCGAAAACGGAGGTTGACACCGTACGACACTTACCCACGCGGAGGGGACCGAGAGTTTAGCACCGAGTCCTAGGTCCTCACCAAGGAGTTTAGTTTTTAAAGGGCATAGGATAATACGGGTAAGACAAGTCGTGTTCTCCCGCTTCGAAAAAGAAAAAGAAGAGCGAAGGAGGAAGAGAAGCTAGTTTATGCATTTAAATTTTTTCATTTATGATTTTTTTTCTTTCTTCTTTTCTTCTTTTTTAATTGCAAAAATTAATTAGGTAAGACAAGTTGTGTCCTCTCGTGACCAAAAAAAAAAAAAAGAAAAAAAAAAGTGAAGAGTGATGGAGTAAAAAAAAAGCTAGTTTATGGATTTAACTTTTTGAATTTTGTTTCCTTTCTTTCTTCTTTTTTAATTGCAAATAATAATAAGGTAAGACAAATGAGTGTGTAACCCCTCATCGTGGGGGCAGACGAGGGGGGGGGAAAAAAGTGAAGAGTGAAGGAGTAAGAAAAGCTAGTTAATGCTTTTAAATTTTTCATTCATGTGTTTTTCTTTCTTCCTTTCTTCTTCTTTTATTTTCAAAAATTAATTAGGTAAGACAAGTTGTGTCCTCTCGGGAAAAAAAAAAAAAAAAATGTGAAGAGTGATGGAGTAAAAAAAAAGCTAGTTTATGGATTTAACTTTTTGAATTTTGTTTCCTTTCTTTCTTCTTTTTTAATTGCAAATAATAATAAGGTAAGACAAATTGTGTCCTCCCGTGACGAAAAAAAGTGAAGAGCGAAGGAGTAAGAAAAGCTAGTTAATGCTTTTAAATTTTTCATTCATGTGTTTTTCTTTCTTCCTTTCTTCTTTTATTTTCAAAAATTAATTAGGTAATCTTTTACATTTTTCAGTCATGATTTTTCTTCCTTTCTTCTTCTTTTATTTTCAAAAATTAATTAGGTAAGACAAGTTGTGTCCTCTCGTACCCCCTCCCCTCCCCCACAAAAAAAAAAAAAAATGTAAGAGTGATGAGTAAAAAAACTATTTATGGAATTAACTTTTGATTTGTTTCCTTTCTCTTCTTTTTTTAATTGCAAATAATATAAGGTAAGACAAATTGTGTCCTCCCTGACCAAAAAAATGAAACGAAGGAGTAAGAAAAAAAAAAAAATTTTTCAATGTGTTTTTTCTTTCTCCTTTCTTCTTCTTTTATTTACAAAAATTAATATGAAGAGTGATCTCGGACCAAAAAAAAGTAAAAAAAAAAATGGCTAGTTTATGGATTTGAATATGCTTCTTACTCTTTTTTGCAAATAATTAAATAAGACAAATTGTGTCCTCCGTAACGACAAAAAAGTTAAGAAAAGTTTTGCTTTTAAATTTTCCTTTCTTTCTTTCTCTTTTATTTTCAAAAATTAATAAGACAAGTTTGTCCTCTCTGCAAAAAAAAAAAAAAAAAAAAAAAAAATAATAATAAGGTAAGACAAATTGTGTCCTCCCGTGACGAAAAAAAGGGGAAGAGTGATTTATTCAAGATTTTTTCCTTCTTTCTTCACTCTTTCTTCTGTATTTTCAAGAAAAGCTAGTTTTTAATGCTTTTAAATTTGACCCCCCCCCCGCCCCAAAAAAAAATTCATGTAGTAAAAAAAATGATTTTTTCTTTCTTCTTTTCCTTTCTTCTTTTATTTTCAAAAAATTAATTATGTCCTCCCGTGACGAAAAAAATAAGGTGAAAAAAAAAGTGTTAATGCCTTTTAAATTTTTTATTCATGAGTATTTCTCTTTACCTTTCTGACCTCGTGAGGTAAAAAAGTTGTGTCTTCACGTGAAAAAAAAAAAAAAAAAAAAAAAAAAAAAAGAAAAAAAAAAAAAAAATGTGAAGAGTGATGGAGTAAAAAAAAAGCTAGTTTATGGATTTAACTTTGATAGTCAATGACGCTACTAAAATCAGTAATTGATTTTTCAAAACATCCTACATCAAATTAATAAATTTCTTATTGAAAATTAAAAAAAACAAAGTGAAATATATTATCATTTTAAAAGCTAGTTAATTTTTAATTTTCAATTATATTTTTTTTGACTTTCTCTTGCCTCCATTCGTTTGTTAATTCCGAATTTCTCAAATAGGTTTTGTCCTCTCGTGACCAAAAAGACCGAAAAATAAAAAAAGAAATTGAAAGTTAAAAAAAAACAACAAGCTAATTTATGGATTTAACTTTATAAAAAACTAAAATCAGTAATTGCTAAAACATGATAAAAGAGAATATATTTAATTAATTTATAAACAATTGTCTATTTAAAACAATTTGTTGGCATAATATTATCAGCGATTTTTTTATTTTTGATTTCACCCGTCGAAATGTAGAAACGCGTAAAGTTGCTTTCGTCGACGTTTATTACTTGTTTGATCGGGGAAGGGGAATTCGCGGGGTGGCGTGAAAGAGGGGTGGGCGAAGGAGGTGTCGAGGTGTATAGAAGACGATAAATTCATTCGGGGCCGTTCGACACAAACTTTTAAACCCCGTCGTCTGCGAGTTTACGATTTTTATGATCCCCCCGACCAAAGTTATTTTAGAGCGTCTGAAGGAGGCGAATCGAGAAATCCTGTCGACGCATATCTCATGCAACAAATTCCTATATCAGGGCGTGGGCATAGAGGGGGTGGGGGTGGGAATAGGCGAATTTTCTTTTATTTTTGGGGAGTTGTAGGGGGTCGCGACGCTAATGGCCCGCTGAACGGAGCGGTGGGCCCAATAGGGGCTTTGCAAAGTCATAATTTTCTCAGATGATGATTCGAGCAGTATGATTTTCTGTGCGGCCATTTCGCATTCAGCGCGACGAATAATTTGCGGTCTGTTATTCTTCCCGAAAATCGTCTGCGTGGTGGAGGGAGGTGGGGGGGAAGCCCGGGCGGGATGATCCCCTGGATCTTCAAGTCCAATTAAGTGATTTTCCGGCTGTGAGGAGGCGAAAATTCGAGAAATTCCTCTAATATTGTCGTATTTCTCATTACTTCCGTCTATTACGGCGCATTAATATTTTCCCGCCGAGTTCGTGCGTTTTGAGGAAAATATTCGTAAATATATCAATTGCTGAATAGTTCGCGTGCACGGAAGTGTCCCGAAATAGGCTTTTATTGTATACGCAATTATTTTATTTATTTTTATTACTCTATAGCTTGTATTCTCCGAAATTTTGTGCAAGTAAGGAAACAAAATGAAGAAGTATTAGATAAAATGAAAGATTTAGATATTAGTGTCATGAAATAGGCTTTCATTCTATACGGAATTATTTTCTTTATTTTTATTACTCTATAACTTGTATTCTCCCAAATTTTGTGTCAAAATGAAGAACGGGTTAGATGAAATGAAGGATTTAGATATTAGTGTCTCAAAATAGGCTTTTATTGTAAACGGTATTTTCTATATTTTTTATTACTCTATAGTTTGTATAGTCCCAAATTTTGTGTCAAAATGAAAAAGGGTTTAAATGAAATGAATGATTTAGATATTAGTGTCTCGAAATAGGATTTTATTGTATACGCAATTATTTTATTTATTTTTATTACTCTATAGCTTGTATTCTCCTAAATTTTGTGCAAGTAAGAAAGGAAACAAAATGAATGAGTATTAGATAAAATGAAGGATTTAGATATTTGTATCTCGAAATAGGCTTTTATTGTATACGCAATTATTTTCTTTATTTTTATTACTCTATAGCTTGTATTCTCCTAAATTTTGTGCAAGTAAGAAAGGAAACAAAATGAAGAAGTATTAGATAAAATGAAGGATTTAGATATTAGTGTCATGAAATAGGCTTTTATTGTATATGCAATTATTTTCTTTATTTTTATTACTCTATAACTTGTATTCTCCCAAATTTTGTGCAAGTAAGAAAAAAAAGAAAGAAGGATTAGATAAGTGAAGGATTTAGATATTAGTGTCTCGAAATAGGCTTTCATTCTATACGCAATTATTTTTTCATATTTTTATTAATCTATAACTTGTATTCTCCCAAATTTTGTATCAAAATGAAGAAGGGTTTAGATGAAATGAAGAATTTAGATATTAGTGTCTCGAAATAGGCTATCATCCTATATGGAATTATTTTCTTTATTTTCATTGTTCTATAGCTTGTATTCTCCCAAATTTTGTGTCAAAATGAAGAAGGGTTTAGATGAAATGAAGGATTTAGATATTAGTGTCTCGAAATAGGCTTTTATTGTATACGCAATTATTTTCTTTATTTTTATTACTCTATAGCTTGTATTCTCCCAAATTTTGTGTCAAAATGAAGAAGGGTTTAGATGAAATGAAGGATTTAGATATTAGTGTCTCGAAATAGGTTTTTATTGTATACGCAATTATTTTCTTTATTACTCTATCTTCATTTCTCTTCTTCTCACAATTTCTTGCATTCTCCCTAATTTTGTGCAATTAAATAAGGAAGAAAAATGGAGAAAGGTTTAGTTAAAATGAAAGATTTATATATTAGTGTCTCTAAATAAGCTTTTATTCTATATGCCATTATTTTCCTTATTTTTATTACTCTATAATCTGTATTCTCTTAAACTGTGTGTAAATAAGGAAGCAAAATGAAGAAGGGGTTAGATGAAGAAATGAAGGATTTAGATATTAGTGTCATGAAATAGGGTTTAATTGTATATGCAATTATTTTCTTTATTTTTATTACTCTATAGGTTGTATTCTCCCAAATTTTGTGGCAAAATGAAGAGCGGTTTAGATGAAATGAAGGATTTAGATATTAGTGTATCGAAATAGGCTTTAATTGAATACACAATTATTTTCTTCATTTTGATTACTTTATAGCTTGTATTTTCCCAAATTTTTTGTAAGTAAGGAAGCAAAGTGAAGGATAGGTTAGATGAAATGAATGATTTAGATATTAGTGTCTCGAAATAGGGTTTTATTGTATACGCACTTATTTTCTTTATTTTTATTACTCTACAGCTTGTAGTCTCCCAAATTTTGTGTCAAAATGAAGAAGGGTTTATTGGAAATGAAGAATTTAGATATTAGTGTCTCGAAATAGACTTTTATTGTATACGAAATTATTTTCTTTATTACTCTATCTTCATTTCTATTCTTATCACTCTTTCTTGTATTCTCCCTAATTTTGTGCAATTAAATAAGGAAGCAAAATGAAGAAAGTGTTATTTGAAATGAAGAAATTAGATATTAGTGTCTTGAAATAGACTTTTATTGTATACGCAAATATTTTTTTTTTATTTTTATTACTCTAAAGCTTGTATTATCCCAAAATTTTTGTCACTAAGGAGGCAAAATAAAGGAGAGGTTAGATGAAATGAAGGATTTAGATATTAGTGTCTCGAAATAGGCTTTTATTGTATACGCAATTATTATTTTTTATTTTTGTTACTCTATAAGTTGTATTCTCAAATTTTGTGTTGGTAAGGAAGCAAAATGAAGAAGGGGTTAGATGAAATGAAGAATTTAGATATTAGTTCTGAAAACTGAGGAATCATTAGATAGGGCGGATGTGAATTAGAAAGAAATGGTTCTCTTTATTATTTTTATTTCGATTTTTAACACTAAGTATTCTAATTCTTTTGTGATTTGTAATTTCAATTGCTCCTTTAAACCCGTAATGATTCATTTAAATTAAAAAATTAAAAGGTTTGAAAGGTTTTTAAATTTTTATAAAGATTTAGTTAGATAAAAAATATTTAAGAAGATTAGGTTTGATAAAAAGAAGGTATTAGATATTAATTATAGAAACTGATGAATCATCAAATTCAACCCATTTGTATTTTTTAAGAGAAACATAACCTCCTAATTCTTCCCCTTTTATATATATTCTTGGTGACAAGTGTCTACAAAATTGAGAATTTTTTATGCAATTTGTAATAATAAGAATAAGTAATTAGTGTTGCGAATTCTTTGGAATAATTAAAGTAAATACCTAGTTTATGCTTAGGCACCATTTAAAAAGATTTGGATCCTGGGAGAAAATTGTGTAATAATTTGTATCATTTAGGCGTTTGTGTTTGGAGCTACATTTTATATTATAGTTCGAAGTGGCAAAACTAGAGCAGACCCTGGTGGCAGAAATACCAGTTGAAAAAGAGTCTGAAAGATTTTTAAAAAATTGCTGAATGAGTTAATGTCTGTTTATTTTTCCAACTCATCAATAGTCCCGAAATCCGTTAAGAAGCCTGAGAAATTCAGCGTTTACACCTGAACATCGATGTTCACATGCCCCCTCCCTCGTCTCCACAATCGATGCTCCTTAATTTTCATTGTTATTATCGACACTTTCTCCTAACGAATCGATGGTTTTTACCTGGCCAAGAAGCTAGCCCATTATCGTCTGCTACGAGGGGGAGGGGGTGAGGTGTGGTGGTAAAATTCTACGACTGGCCAGCAAAATGTGGGTGGAGAGGAATTTTGTGGGTGACTTCGAGCCGTAATGCTCCCGTCGTCGCTTTTGCCGTAACTTAGGATTGCTGATCGTTAAGGGAGGCCGCGTAAAAAGTGGGAGAAAAGTGCTGTGCGTGGGAGTGTGCGTGTGTGTACGGAAAAACTGCCTCGTCGTCCGCCCCGGAACTGCTGGGACTGTCCTGGAGTGGGGGGAGCGGTGTGGAGTGGGGCGCCGTGCTGGTGATGCTTGGAAGTTTTCTAATTGATTTTTCCACGGCGTCGTTTTCCGTCCCAGCGATTAACGCAAAAATGAATTGCGTTTTCTTGCCGTCATTTTCATTACCTTCTCCCGCAGTGATTCTCTCCCCCCCCCTCGTCAACCAATTAGGGTATTTCGAGGTGTGACGTCATGCGCTGACAGCGAAGGTGGGAAACGTGTTTTACCGCCATCTTTGGTCTATTGTTTTAAATAGGTTATTTAAGTTATCAATAAGAACATATAAATAATTAAATTATATATATATATATATATATATATATATATATGTATATACATATAGATATGTATATATATATGTATATATATATATCTATATGTATATATATGCATATATATATATATATATATATATATATATATTCATATATATGTATATATATCTTTATATATAGTATATGTATATATATATATATATATATATATATATATATATATATATATATAGTATATGTATATACATATAGATATGTATATATATATGTATATATATATATCTATATGTATATTCATTATATATAATATATATATGTATAATATTTTTATATATATATGTATATTATATATAT
>CM063508.1:175000-182500 GCA_032207245.1 Pardosa pseudoannulata | reverse complement strand
CTGTTACTCATTGGTGAAGTAGGTTTTGGTTTTGGTTTGGAGCGCTACGATCTACTTTTTGCAACACGAGTTCTAATGAGACCGGGACCTACTGCTTGAAGCCGATTCCGAACGGCTACGAACATCCATGCCATAGTGGGATTCGAACCCACGAACTCTGGTACCGAAGACCAGCACCCTAACGAATCGGTCATTGTTCGGCTCACTGGTGACGTAGGAAAAAAGATTTCAAGATATAGAGATTAATCGGCAATCAGGTGAAATCTCGCATGCGTTGCTATTTGAAATGTATATCGGAGACCTATATCGCGCATGCGCTGTTACTATGCTGTACTTAGCTGATCGGAAAGACGATTTCACATTAAAGATCTGCTGAGAAGTTTAAATCGGTCTAGTTTTATCGGCACTCGTTCATCATCGTGATACATCGTCGAACTGAAAATATGGAAATCGGTGTCCTGACGCTGCATTTTATTTCGATATTTGGCGATATATCGATAATCCCACAGTTACAATATAGATAAATTTTGAAAGTTACCCAATACGTTCATAAGCATTTTCTGAACAAACATTTTATCTGCAAAAAAACCTGTTTACGATCTTTTAGCCGATTTTAACACATTGTCTAATGGTACATTTCGCAGCGGAATTGTACCGGGAGAGGACGTTTTGCGAGTAAATTTAGATATTCAGTTAAATCTCAATAGATTGAAAATTATTTCATTTTTTATCCAATTTTTCGTATTTTATATTGAAATATATAAACAAATATATAAATAGAAATATATAAATAACAAACAACTTTAAGATTTTTCTAAACAAAAAATATATTTTTTAGTGTATAAATTTATAATAGTATCGGAAATAGGAAAAATCAAATATAAATAGTAGTATATAGTTTTATTTTTTTCGAATTATGTTATATATAAACATTTTTACATTATAAAAAGTGAAAAGAGCAATCATAAAACTAATGTAAAAACTGATTTTTATTTGTCTAATTTTTTTCAGAATGTATGTAGTAGACAAGAACATTCGGCTTCGTTTTCCTGTATATACCGAATTTTTGTACCCAAAAACAAACTATGTTGTTACACTAACCCGTACTAGTACGTTACCCTCGCTCAAGTATCAGTCGTCAGAAAACGTACTAGTACGTGTCCTGCTCTCAAGTATCAATCGTCAGAAAACGTACTAGTACGTGTCCTGCTCTCAAGTATCAATCGTCAGAAAACGTACTAGTACGTGTCCTGCTCTCAAGTATCAATCGTCAGAAAACGTACTAGTACGTGTCCTGCTCTCAAGTATCAATCGTCAGAAAACGTACTAGTACGTGTCCTGCTCTCAAGTATCAATCGTCAGAAAACGTACTAGTACGTGTCCTGCTCTCAAGTATCAATCGTCAGAAAACGTACTAGTACGTGCCCAAGCTCAAGTATCAATCGTCAGAAAACATACTAGTACGTATCTCGCGCTCAAGTATCAGTCGTCAGAAAACGTACTAGTACGTGTCCCGCGCTCAAATATCAGTCGTCAGAAAACGTACTAGTACGTGTCCTGCTCTCAAGTATCAATCGTCAGAAAACGTACTAGTACGTGTCCTGCTCTCAAGTATCAATCGTCAGAAAAGGTACTAGTATTTGTCCCGCATACAATGTGTTAAGTTCATTGCAATCATGTAGTCGTGACCAAACATGGCACCCGTCGTCGACCCAGCAAGCAGATCCCATGTGTTGCGCTTGCTAAAGAGAGAAGGAGAGAGGACACGCCCGGCCTGTGGAAGGTGATAGCAAGCGAAAGAGAGAGATCAAAAAAAGAGAGAACGAACGTGAAAGAGGAGTTTGGCCGCGTTTCTACGGGAGACTCCTAATAGGTTTTCACAACGCCTCCCTCCCTCCCTCCTTCTCCTCCCGCATCTGAGACGGCCGCTCGCTTAATTGCCAAGACGTTAATTGACTAAGAACGCCTTTAATAGGTCGGAAACAACATGCGCGAACCATTGATTTCTGCACCACACCACCCGAAAATGCTTGTAAACGCGTGTTCGAACTCGCCTTTTGTATGTGTCGGAGGGGGGAGAATTCAGTTCGGTTATTGGAGGGGGGGATTGAGAACGTTTTCTCAATACTCCCCTCCCCCACTGTGCTTTTCTGAAGCCCCAAATCTACGGATGAGCATGCATTTAAGGGAGCTGATTTATTTGGTATGGATATAGCTTTAGGAGCTCCTCCAGGAACGTTCGAATTCTGGTCGAATGGGAGGCGAGAAGTTTCTTCAGACGTTCCATCGGGAACCCGGGTCACTTTTCCGCTTTTAATGATCTAGACGGAGCACTTGAGGGAGCGTTATGTTAGGAAAAGCGCGAGAGGGACCTTCAAGAAGAACGTTTTGCATTCGGGGTGCGGGGAAGGGAAGCTGCTTCGAGTTTTAAATGCATGGAAATCGGTAATGATGCCGGTAATTATAGAAATAAACGGAGCAGTGTGGGGGAGGAGTTTATGAATTTTAGAATTTTCCGTCGATGCGATTGTCTTGATTCTACGAGAGGCTCGAAGTTCCCTTTTTGGGTATGATGTAGAAAGAGTTCCTCCACAGTTGTTTATATTTTGTTTCTGTTGACTTTAGATACAGTCTTTCCATGCTAGACCCAAAGAGGTTATTAGTATAGATCTACAAAAGCTGTTCCCACAATTTTTAGACGATTTTGGTTAGCGGTATTAACAATTTGACAGTTTCATTTTTTTTCCAGAATTCAGTCAAAAAAAATATCACATTTTTTATTGCATTTTTTTGTTCATTTTACATTTTTAAGTAAAGATATGTTATTAAAAATAACCTTTCTAATATTTTTTAGCATTTATTACTACTTTTTTTCTTTCTATGAAAGCATCATAGAACTGAAGTTTACCTTTAGTCTCATCGATATCCAAGTTAATTTTTGGAATTCCACTGAAAGCAAATCTAGGAGGGGGACCCGAAGGATTATCACAATTAATTTCAAAAAATTGTCTTGCTTGACTGATTCTATCTGTACTACTATCAGAGTCACTACTATCCAGGTCATCTAGTAAACTTTCGCTACTATCATTTACAGATAATTCAGTTTCTGATTCCGAGTCACAGTTCGAATCACAAGAAATGAGCTCCATACGCTCTGAATTATCCATTATTTAAAAGTAAAAATATATTATTCAACTCTTACATCAATAAAATTATCAGGCAGTTAGTAAAATATAACCAGAAAGCTATACACTGAAAGATAACAATTCGTCTTCTGATACAAAACATGCGAAAAAAACCCGCGCTTTTGAACCAATCAGAGTAGAAAATACAATAAACTGCAAACTATCATTTACTGGACGAATAATTTGTTACTAAAATTGGAAAAAATACGGCCGAAACAGTGCAAGTGAAATAGAAATCAGATTGCCCGTACGCCGTAAGGGCAAATCAGTAAAGGTCCGAAAGCTGTGCCCGTACGGCGTACGTGCAAAACAGGGAAGGGGTTAAGTACGCTTTTATTACATGAAAATGCTTTCTTATGTCTCGTCTTTTATTTCATTTTCAAAGATAAAAGTACAGTTAGAGGGATAGGCAAAAATACTTCCTTCCTTTAAATTAGTAAAATCTGCATGACTGTTAGCTATTAAGAAAGAATAGCTGACTTTATACTTTAAACCTTTTCAGTATGCAAAAGATTATTTATTTGTCATATACGAAAACATATACAAAATCACATGCGACTGTGGATCTCGTCGATGGAAAAATTGATCGCGTTCCAATTTAAAAATTAAGGAGTTTTTAAGGACCTTTGACAAAAATTAAGTAGTTGTTTTAAGGGCCCTTAAAAATGAAAGCTAAAATTAAGGAGTTCTTAAGGACTTTTAAGGACAAATCAGTAAAGGCCCGAAAGCTGTGCCCTTACGGCATACGGGCAAAACAGGGAATGGGTTAAAAAATCGTTTGTTGCAAAATAAATAACTGCAGTTGTACTATGTTTTTAAAAGTCAAAATTATCTTCTGCGGCTTGAGAGGTTTGTTTTTATTCAAAATGGCGTTTTTAACGAAGCAGTGGTTCGAAGGCTATATTTATGCTCTTTCCGAAGAGAAGTATTCATATTCCGTTATCCAAAAACGATGCGAGAGTCATGGTTTTGTGATATCTAAAGTGTCGATAGGTAATATCGTCAAAAAAGAAAGGGAAAAACGTAAAATTGGAGCCTAAAAGTAAAGAGAGTTGATAAAATGTCAAGATTAACTCCCAATACTATTAGGAACATATTTTATCGCCCATTTTTCTGAATGAAATACCATCGTTTTACCCGCAGTGCCATCCATCTGTGGAACTCCATCAAGACAAAGCTAGCAGTCACACATCAAAATCCACTGTAAATTTCCTAAAAGAAATGAAACAAAAAACCGGTATCAAGGCCATACCCTTCACTGATATCCCTACTAAATCTCCCAATGTATCACCTATGGATTTTTTTTTGGACTTTTAAACTCTGCATTATTCAAACGTTGTCCCTCAACCCTCACAGGACTATGGAAAGTTGTTCAGGTTGAAAGGGATAGAATACCTCTTCTGACACTTCAAAAGGCATTATTATCCTTGAAATGACGGTGTCGCAAGATAGTTCAGAATAAGGGCTATCAAATAGAACATTTCAAACAAGAATTTTATTTAATTCAGTTTTGGGACTACAATATACATCGTCTAAAAAAATGTGTGAACAAACCTCTGTAGAAGAAAGGGGTCAAACAAGGAGGAGGCCAGTAGACATATTATCTATTAAAATATACATCTTCTGCGGTTTGAGAGGTTTGTTTTTATTCAAAATGAAATTTTTTAAGAAGCAGTGGTTCGAATGCTATATTTATGCTGTTTCCGAAGAGAAGTGTTCATATTCCGTTATCCGAAAACAATGAGAGTCATGGTTTTGTGATATATAAAGCTTCGATAAATAATATCGTCAAAAAGAAAGGAAAAAAACGTCAAATTGGAGCCTAAAAAATAAAGAGAGTTGAAAAAATGTCAAGATTAACTCCAAAATAATATCCGGAACATATTTTATAGCCATTTTTTATGAATGAAACACCATCGCTTTACCCACAGTGCCATCCATTGTGGAACTCCATCACTAGCAGTCACACATCAAAATTCACTGTAAATTTCCTAAAAGAAATGGAACAAAAAACCGGTATCAAGGCCATACCCTTCACTGATATCCCTACTAAATCTCCCGATGTATCACCTATGGATTTTTGTGCTTTCGGACTTTTAAAATCTGCATTATCCAAACGTCGTCCTACAACTCTTACAGGACTCTGGAAAGCTGTTCAGGAGGAATGGGATAGAATACCTCTTCTGACACTTCAAAAGTGATTATTATCCTGGAAATTACAGTATCGCAAGGTAGTTCATAATAAGAACTATCTAATAAAACATTTAAAACAGAAGAATTTTATGTAATTTAGTTTTGTGGATAAAATATACATCGTCTAAAAATGCTTCAACAACCTCTATATGATGTTATCACGAGGGCTTATTTATTTGGTATAGGTTAGGTTCTTTTTCAACGGCGTTGTTTTCCGTGTCTTGTGTGACGTTCCAGATGAAGGTTTCTTCAATCATTCTTTTGGAACTCGGGTTACTATATTTAATGATTTACATTAAAGGATATTAATTTCGTTGCGGGAGTTTATGCGATTGGTTTTACAGATTTTACAAGCAATAAAACAAACTTACGCTGTGGTACCAGAAGCAATTATTTTCATTCCCAGTGTTCGGCAAGAAATTGGGTCGACATTCAGAAAAATATAATTAATAAAAAACATTCGTTTGGTTTGGTTTGGAGCGCTAAGGTTTACTATTTTGCAACACGAGGGATAATGCGACCGGCACTTACTATTTAAAGTCGATTATGAACGGCTACGAACATCTATTTCCCAGTGACATTCGAACCCAAGAACTCCGGAACTAAGGTCAGCGCAATAACAATTAGACCATAGCATTCGTTTAAACTTTGCTTCAGCGTGTATCAGTGACAAAAATTTGATTTGTAACTCTATCAAAGAAAATTATTTAAACATTTTTCCTCTTATAATTAATTCTTATAGTTAATTCTGAATCCTAACGGCTATGAATATCTACTCCCTAGTGGGATTGAAACAACTTCTGTAGTTTCCACGTTTGAGCGTTGCTTTACCGTCTTTCAGTAACAAAAATATTACTTACACTTATTACGTACTTATTTTGCAACGCGAGGCAGTGGGAATCGAACCCAAGAATTCCGGAACTGAAGATCAGTGCCTAGCCATTCGGCCATAGCATTCGTTTGACCATTGCTTCAGAGTCTCTCAGTAACAAATATTTGATTTGTAACTGTAATAAAAAAATTATTTAAACATTTTGCCTCTTATAATTAATTCTCCTACCGTATCCTTTAAATTGCGGGATTTTTACAAAGGGGGGGAGGGAAAGTGGAAGAATAAAAAAGGTTGAGAATCACTGGTCTACAGTATTTTTCCACCCTTGAAATTTTAGTAATCAACCACTTTCGCCTATGCACAGATTCTTCAATACTAGCATATAGCCCGTCATATGACGGGATCAGTAAAATTTTTAATTTTCCAGAATTCTAAAGTACCCTCTGAGGCAGTTAAAAAAAAACTGGCTTGTTGTTTGGCTGAGAATTATCTAATACATCCTCAATAGTTTATCTTTACTGACCGTATGTTAGTTTCCAACTTTAATTTATCTTGCCATATTACGCGATAGGATGGACAGCAGGGGTTTTAATATTGACAGCGATTATTTGGCGGTATATATGAATGATGTCCAAAATTGAGCGAATCGATTGCAAACCGTGTGGTTATGTATAAAAAACAAACACACAAACGAACAAACTTCTTAATTTTCAAAGATATATAACTTAAACGCTATATATTTATTAGTCCGTGAAATAGACTCCTAGATTTTTATGAACAGAATTTTGTTAATACCGGTGATAAAATTTTCATTGCAACAAAAAATAAACGATGATTAAATTTGAAATTATCACATATGTACCTAATCTACTATTTAAACCAAATATAAAAGAAAATTACCTACGTAATATCATCTAAGTTCAGTGATAAAACGTATGAAAATAATGCAGACGATATTTAAATAATTTAAAATAAATGATTAAATGAGATGATTAAAGGAATGACGTCATGATGCTAGAAAAAATGTTATTTTCATCTACTTATAATGGGATAAAGTGATGAATTTAATCGCCTTCTCTTAACCGGGGAAAATAAGGCATGAAATAATGGCTTTAAATGATGGAAAAAAGGAGAAGGGATATATTTAGAACATTCTCGATCTCGCTTTGAATTTTACTAACCCTAACTCATCAAGAATCAATATGGAGGCTTCTATCCATTCCAGGTCGAACCGCTTCATAAATTCGAGGACATACGGACAGATAACACGTGTGGATCGGGACCGCCAAT
>CM063508.1:45000-157500 GCA_032207245.1 Pardosa pseudoannulata | reverse complement strand
AAATATATGTTATTTTCATAAATATAAATATATGTTATTTTCATAAATATAAATATATGTTATTTTACATAAATATAAATATGTGTTATCTTACATAAATATAAATATATTTTAATTTACATAACTATAAATATATGTTATTTTACATAACTATAAATATATGTTATTTTACATAACTATAAATATATGTTATTTTACATAAATATAAATATATGTTATTTTACATAAATATAAATATGTTATTTTACATAAATATAAATATATGTTATTTTACATAAATATAAATATATGTTATTCTACATAAATATAAATATATGTTATTCTATATAAAAATAAATAAATGTTATTTTACATAAATATATATATGTTATTTTATATGGATATAAATGTTATTTTACATAACTATAACTATATTTTATTTTACATAAATTTAAATATGTTATTTTACATAAATACAAATACATGTTATTTTATATTTATATAAATGTTATTTTACATGACTATAAATATGTTATTTTACATGACTATAAATATGTTATTTTATGTGGATATAAAGTTATTTTATAGAACTATAAACATATGTTATTTTTTATGGATATACATTTATGTTAATTTACATAAATATAAATGTATGCTAATTTGTAAAATATAGTATATACTTTTTCAGTTTCAATATATAATATTCATATTGGTCTATATAAATCATTAGGGATAATCTTTTATAAACTTTTCCCAAGTAATTTTAATTAGTCATATTTTGCTTTGTTATACTTTTATAGATTATACATTTTAGTGATAGCTGCATGTGATCTTTAACAAAATTTATTACTTGAATTAAATCTTTATATAACTTTGACAGGGGTTCCACAAGTGGTCACTATTGCTTAATCAAAACGCTTTAATTTTAGTAAAAATTTAATTGTTATAAAAGATAGAACTCTTAAAGGCAGTTTGCTTATAAAAATAAATATAAATTATTTTACGTGTGAAATAAAACCTTTAACATCGCAAAAGTCACGTGATTCATATACATTGAGACCCATTACGTCATATATTAATCTCCGATTAAAATAAATATGCAATAATAATTTTGTAAATTTCTGTACGATAGAGCTTTGACATCCTGTTTTTTATGTTCTTTGATCAAGAGGTCACTTTAAGAAAACAATAAGCTCAAAGAGTAAAAGAGTGAATACACCTGATTTAATGGAAAAAAAGGAGGGAATCTACAAAAAAATGTGTTTTGAGGAGATCAGAATTTGACGTTTAGCTAATAAGTTTTAGTATCAAATGCGTGGTATTCATTGGCCATGTTAATAAAGTATACAAATTTTCATAATCCTCAGCTTGAGATTCTGTAACCGATATTTTACAAATTATCATAATCCTAAGATCGAGATCCTATAATCCTTAAGGTTATAGGTAAAATTTATTTGACGTTTAGCAAATAGATTTTAGTATCAAATGTGTGATATTCATTGCCCATGTTAATAAAGTGTAATGTTAATAAAGTATAAAAATTATCATAATCTTCTCCTTGAGATTCTGTAACCCTATTTTACAAATTATCATTGTCCTAATCTTGAGATCTGAAGCTGGGGATTATGATAATTATTATACTTTATTAACATTCTATTCTAGATAATTCATGCATGTATTTATTTTTCTCCCCCAAATCTTTCAGAATTTGACGTTTAGCTAATAAAGTATAATGTTAATAAAGTATACAAATTTATCACAAATCCTCAGCTTAGGATTCTATAACCCCTATTATACAAAATTATCATAATCCTAAGCTTGAGATCTTATAAACCCTAAGGTTATAGGTTCTCAAAACTTAGGATTAAGATAATTTGGATACTTTATTAACATTCTATTCTAGATAATTCATGCATGTATTTATTTTTCTCCCCCAAATCTTTCAGAATTTGACGTTTAGCTAATAAATTTTAGTATCAAATGTGTGGTATTCATTGGCCATGTTAAGAAAGTATAAAAATTATCATAATCCTCAACTTGAGATTCTATAGCCTCTATTATACAAATTATCATAATCCTAAGCATAAGATCCTATAATCCTTAAGGTTATAGGTAAAATTTATTTGACGTCTAGCAAATAAATTTTACTATCAAATGTGTGGTATTCATTGGCCATGTTAATACAGTATAAAATTATCATAATCCTCAGTTTGAGATTCTATAACCCTTATTATACAAATTATCATAATCCTAAGTTTGAGTTCCTATAATCCTTAATGTTATAGGTAAAATTTATTTGATGTTTAGCAAATAAATTTTAGTATCAAATGTGTGGTATTCATTAACCATGCTAATAAAGTATAATGTTAATAAAGTATACAAATTATCACAATCCTCAGCTTAGGATTCTATAACCCCTATTATACAAATTATCATAATCCTAAGCTTGAGATCTTATAACCCCTAAGGTTATAGGTTCTCAAACTTAGGATTATGATAATTTGTATACTTTATTAACATTCTATTCTAGATAATTCATGCATGTATTTAATTTTCTCCGACAAATCTTTCAGAATTTGACGTATAGCAAATAAATTTTAGTATCAAATGTGTGGTATTCATTGGCCATGTTAATAAAGTATAAAAATTATCATAATCCTCAGCTTAGGATTCTATAACCCCTATTATACAAATTATCATAATCCTAAGCGTGAGATCCTTTAATCCTTAAGGTTATAGGTAAAATTTATTTGATGTTTAGCAAATAGTTTTTAGTATCAAACGTGTGGTATTCATTGGCCATGTTAATACAGTATAAAATTATCATAATCCTCAGTTTGAGATTCTATAACCCTTATTATACAAATTATCATAATAATAAGTTTGAGTTCCTATAATCCTTAAGGTTATAGGTAAAATTTATTTGATGTATAGCAAATAAATTTTAGTATCAAATGTGTGGTATTCATTGGCCATGTTAATAAAGTATAATATTAATAAATTATACAAATTATCATAATTCTAAGCTTGAGATCTTAAAACTCTTAAGGTTATAAGTTCTCTAGCTTAGGATTATAATTTGAATACTTTATTAACATTATATTCTAGATAATTCATGCATGAAAGTATTTATTTTTCTCCGGCAAATCTTTCAGTATTTGACGTTTAGCAAATAAATTTTAGTATCAAATGTGTGGTATTCATTGGACATGTTAATAAAGTATAAAAATTATCATAATCCTCAGCTTGAGATTCTATAACCCAATCTATTATACAATCTATCATCAATCTATATATTCTCTATTATACAATCTATCATAAACCTCAGATTGAGATCCTATAATCCCTAAGGTTATAGGTTCTCAAGCTTAGGATTATGATAATTTGGATACTTTATTAACATTCTATTCTAGATAATTCATGCATATATTTATTTTTCTCCCCCAAATCTTTCAGAATTTGACGTTTAGCAAATAAATTTTAGTATCAAATGTGTGGTATTCATTGGCCATTCAAATAAAGTATAATGTTAATTAAGTATAAAAATTATCATAATCTTGTGCTTAAGATTCTGTAACCCCTATTTTACAAATTATCATAATTCTAAGCTTGAGGTCCTATGACCCTTAAGGTTATAGGTTCTCAAGCTTAGGATTTTGATAATTTGTAGACTTTATTAACATTCTATTCTAGATAATTCAGGCATGTATTTATTTTTCTGTGACAAATCTTTCAGAATTTGACGTTTAGCAAATAAATTTTAGTATCAAATGTGTGGTATTCATTGGACATGTTAATAAAGTATAAAAATTATCATAATCCTCAGCTTGAGATTCTATAACCCAATCTATTATACAATCTATCATCAATCTATATATTCTCTATTATACAATCTATCATAAACCTCAGATTGAGATCCTATAATCCCTAAGGTTATAGGTTCTCAAGCTTAGGATTATGATAATTTGGATACTTTATTAACATTCTATTCTAGATAATTCATGCATATATTTATTTTTCTCCCCCAAATCTTTCAGAATTTGACGTTTAGCAAATAAATTTTAGTATCAAATGTGTGGTATTCATTGGCCATTTAATAAAGTGTAAAAAATATTATAATTCTCATAAGCTTGAGATTCTATAACCCCTATTTTACAAATTATCATAATTCTAAGCTTGAGGTCTTATAACCCTTAAGGTTATAGGTTCTCAAGCTTAGGATTTTGATAATTTGTAGACTTTATTAACATTCTATTCTAGATAATTCAGGCATGTATTTATTTTTCTGCGACAAATCTTTCAGAATTTGACGTTTAGCAATAATTTTTAGTATCAAATGTTTTCATTCCTTGTTTAATAAATGTTGTTTTTAAAATAAATAATATATAATTATTTCAGCTTGAGATTCTATAACAACTGTTATACAAATTATCATAATCCTAAGCTTGAGATCCTATAATCCTTAAGGTTATATTTAAAAATTATTTGACTTTTAGTAAATAAATTTTAGTATCAAATGTGCGGTATTCATTGGCCATGTTAATAAAGTATAAAAATTATCATAATCCTCAGCTTGAGATCCTATAACCCCTATTATAGAAATTATCATAATCCTAAGCTTGAGATCTTATAATCCTTAAGGTTATAGGTTCTCAAGCTTAGATTATGTTAATTTGAATACTTTATTAACATTCTATTCTAGATAATCCTTGCATGTATTTACTTTTCTCCTAAAATTTCAGCCATTTGAATCATTGCTATATTTTATTTTGGTTTTTTCAACTTTTTTCTCCCGAAAACAAGAATTTTCCGCTATTAATAAATATATTTTAATTAATTTACCTGAAATAATATTTTGGGAAATTATTATTTTTTGGTTATTGTTAATTCTTCATTGAATTTGAACAAAACCTTCTCTTTGCAAGTTATTTGTTTTAAAAATCAAATAGTTTTTTTCACTTTATTTCAAATAGCTACTTTTTCTCTTAAACAATTGTTTTATAAATTAACATTTTCTCTTAAACAATTATGTTATACATTAACGTTTTATCTGAAACAGTTATATTATAAATTATATTTTTCTCTTAAACAATTATATTATAAATTGACATTTTCTCTTAAGCAGTTATAATATACATTAACCTTTTTCTTAAAAAATTATATTATAAATTAACATTTTCTCTTAAACAATATATTATAAATTAAATATCTGCAATTAAAGAATTTAGATTTTTATTTGCTTTTGTTTTCTCTATAAAGACCTAAACATGTTGCATATCATTTATTAGCTTAGAATTATGAAACTGTGTGTACATATACATTGCTGCAGAACTAAATTAAACACATTAATTTTAAAAAAGTAAAATAATTTTTTTAATTAAATTTTTTTAATTTCACGTTAATTTTTAAAATGCCTCTATGAGACTTATTATTTTTTTTTATAGATTTCTATTTTTAATCAAAATTTTCTAACTAAACTCTTCATTTATACATTAAAATATATATTTCTATTTAGAACATTTCGAATTTTTCATGAAAATTTAACACATACATGAAGATTCATATTTTCTCAAAATATATTTTAAAGTAATAATAAGACAAAATTAGTGCAATTCTATAGATTAGTTAATTTATTAATAATTATATAATTTATACTCCTAATTTATATTACTAGTTTGTTATAATGTAAAATTTAATATCAATAACATAATTATTATTGATATGATTGGCAATAAAAGACACATATTTGCTTAAGACATTTTAAGTTAATAATAAAGCTGAATTAGTGCAATATTGAAGATCAGTTGATTAGTTGATAATTATATAATTATATCCTCCTGATTTTTATAACTGGTTTGATATAATGTAAGATCTAATATAAATTATAAAATTTATTATTTGTTGATTAATAAGGTTGAAAAATAAGACATGCATTTGCACAAAATATATTTTAAAGTAATAATAAGGCAAAATTAGTGCAATATTAAAGATCAGTTGAGTAGTTAATATTTATATAATTATACTCCTGGTTTTTATAACTGGTTTGATATAATGTAAAATCTAATATGAATTATATAATTTATTATTTATAGATTTTTATTGATAAGATTGGCAAAATAAAACATACATTTGCTCAAAATATAATTTAAAATAAAAGCAAAATTAGTGCAATATGGAAGATCTGTTGAATAGTTAATGATTATATAATTTATATTTCTGATTTTTATAACTGGTTTGATATAACCTACGATCTAATATGAATTATATAATTTATTATTTGTTGATCATTATTGTAAAGATTGGCAAAATAAGACATACATCAGCTCAAAATATATTTTAAAGTAATAATAAGGCAAAATTTGTGCAATATTGAAGATCAGTCGATTAGTTAATAATTATAGAATTTATACTCCTGGTTTATATAATCGAATCGATTTATTTTAAGATCTAATATAATTTTTGAAACAAATCTAAACTTTTGGGGGAAAATTAATTAATTTTGAACATGAAGCGGCTAATATATAATTCACCTTCTAAATATTATGAATTATTTATTGATTATTATTGATAATATTGGCCAAATAAGACACATATTTGGACAAATATATTATTTTATATGGATATAAATGTTATTTTACATAATTATAAATATATGTTATTTTACATAAATATAAATATATGTTATTTTACATAACTATAAATATATGTTATTTTATATAACTATAAAAATATGTTATTTTACATAAATATAAATATATGTTATTTTATATGGATATAAATGAATGTTATTTTACATAAATGCAAATATATGTTCTTTTACATAACTATAAATATATCTTATTTTACATAAATGTAAATATATGTTATTTTACATAAATATAAATATATGTTATTTTCATAAATATAAATATATGTCATTTTACATAAATATAAATATATGTCATTTTACATAAATATAAATATATGTCATTTTACATAGATATAAATATATGTCATTTTACATAGATATAAATATATGTCATTTTACATAGATATAAATATATGTCATTTTACATGGATATAAATATATGTCATTTTACATGGATATAAATATATGTCATTTTACATGGATATAAATATATGTCATTTTACATGGATATAAATATATGTCATTTTACATGGATATAAATATGTCATTTTACATGGATATAAATATGTCATTTTACATGGATATAAATGTCATTTTACATGGATATAAATATGTCATTTTACATGGATATAAATATGTCATTTTACATGGATATAAATATGCCATTTTACATGGATATAAATATGCCATTTTACATGGATATAAATATGCCATTTTACATGGATATAAATATATGTTATTTTACTTAACTATAAATATATGTTATTTTACATAAATATAAATATATGTTATTTTACTTAACTATAAATATATGTTATTTTACTTAACTATAAATATATGTTATTTTACTTAACTATAAATATATGTTATTTTACTTAACTATAAATATATGTTATTTTACTTAACTATAAATATATGTTATTTTACATAAATGATATATTGGCCAAATAAGACACATATTTGGACAAATATATTTTAAAGTAATAATAGGCTAAACTAATGCAATGTTAAAAACGAGTTGATTAATTAATAATTTTATAAAGGGTTAGATATAATATAAGATCTAACATCAATTTTGAAATATATATAAACTTTTTTAGGGATATTGGATTTTTTTGGGAAATATTAATTAAGAATGAACATGAAGAGATTAATACAATATTCACCACATTGCAGTCGAGATATGTCACAGTTGACTTCTGCGTCATAATGACGTCAGGAGTCATCATGATGATATCAAAAGTCACCATGGA
Organism: Pardosa pseudoannulata; assembly: GCA_032207245.1. Taxonomy (NCBI): domain Eukaryota; kingdom Metazoa; phylum Arthropoda; class Arachnida; order Araneae; family Lycosidae; genus Pardosa; species Pardosa pseudoannulata. The sequence goes on along the minus strand of CM063508.1, from coordinate 149,640 downwards.
GGGGAATTTATGGTACCAAAATCCTATATCTGGTGACTTCTGACGTCATTATGAAGTGGAATTCGCCTGTGACATATCTCAAATGCAACATGGTAGCATCCTAAGTCTTACCCCACCCTGAAAAAAAAAACTCTATTTCTTACCTCCTGCTTGTAGAAAGCGGCAATGTAAAATAAATTCTTCACAAGGGGTAAAGACTAAATCTAAGGCTCACATCTTCGTCTACGGGAATGTGGAGAAACGGTCCACCGGGAAAAGTCTAAAAAGATAATTTCTTGCCTCCTGCTTATACAAAGACAATATAAATAAATTCTTCACAAGGGGTAAAGACTAAATCTAAGGCTCACATATTCGTCTACGGGAATGTGGAGAAACAGTCCACCGAAAAGGCTAAAAAGATAATTTCTGCCTCCTGCTTATACAAAGCTACAATATAAAATAAATTCTTCACAAGGGGTGAAGACTAAATCTAAGGCTCATCTTCGTCTACGGGAATGTGGAGAAACGGTCCAGCGTGAAAAGGCTAAAAAGATAATGTCTTGCCTCCTGCTTATACAAAGCGGCAATATAAAATAAATTCTTCACAAGGGGTAAAGACTAAATCTAAGGCTCACATCTTCGTCTACGGGAATGTGGAGAAACGGTCCAGCGTGAAAAGGCTAAAAAGATAATGTCTTGCCTCCTGCTTATACAAAGCGGCAATATAAAATAAATTCTTCACAAGGGGTAAAGACTAAATCTAAGGCTCACATCTTCGTCTACGGGAATGTGGAGAAACGGTCCAGCGTGAAAAGGCTAAAAAGATAATGTCTTGCCTCCTGCTTATACAAAGCGGCAATATAAAATAAATTCTTCACAAGGGGTAAAGACTAAATCTAAGGCTCACATCTTCGTCTACGGGAATGGAGAGAAATAGTCAGCCGTGAAAAGATAATTTCTTACCTCCTGCTTATACATACGGGACAATATAAAATAAATTATTCGCAAGGGGTAAAGACTAAATCTAAGGCTCCCATCTTCATCTACGGGATTGGGGAGAAACAGTCCACCGGGAAAAGGCTAAAAAGATAATTTCTTACCCCTTGCTTATACATAGGGGACAATATAAAATAAATACTTCACAAAGAGTAAATACTAAATCTAAGGCTCTTATCTTCATCTACGGGATTGGGGAGAAACAGTCCACCGTGAAAAGGCTAAAAAGATATTTTCTTACATCCTGCTTATACAAAGTGGCAATATAAAATAAATTCTTCACAAGGGGTAAAGACTAAATCTAAGGCTCCAGTCTTCATCTACGGGAATGTGGAGAAACAGTCCACCGGGAAAAGGATAAAAAGATAGTTTCTTACCTCCTGCTTATACAAAGCGGCAATATAAAATAAATTTTTCACAAGGGGTAAACACTAAATCTAAGGCTGCCATCTTCATCTACAGGAATGGTGAGAAACAGTCCGCCGTGAAAAGGCTAAAAAGATAGTTTCTTACCTCCTGCTTATACAAAGCGGCAATATAAAATAAATTTTTCACAAGGGGTAAACACTAAATCTAAGGCTGCCATCTTCATCTACAGGAATGGTGAGAAACAGTCCGCCGTGAAAAGGCTAAAAAGATAGTTTCTTACCTCCTGCTTATACAAAGCGGCAATATAAAATAAATTCTTTCACAAGGGGTAAACACTAAATCTAAGGCTGCCATCTTCATCTACAGGAATGGTGAGAAACAGTCCGCCGTGAAAAGGCTAAAAAGATAGTTTCTTACCTCCTGCTTATACAAAGCGGCAATATAAAATAAATTTTTCACAAGGGGTAAACACTAAATCTAAGGCTGCCATCTTCATCTACAGGAATGGTGAGAAACAGTCCGCCGTGAAAAGGCTAAAAAGATAGTTTCTTACCTCCTGCTTATACAAAGCGGCAATATAAAATAAATTTTTCAAAAGGGGTAAACACTAAATCTAAGGCTGCCATCTTCATCTACAGGAATGGAGAGAAACAGTCCGCCGTGAAAAGGCTAAAAAGATAGTTTCTTACATCCTGCTTATACAAAGCGGCAATATAAAATAAATTCTTTACAAGGGGGTAAAGTCTAAATCTAAGGCTCCCATCTTCATCTAAGGGAATGTGGAAAAACAGTCCACCGTGAAAAGGCTAAATAGAGAATTTCTTACCTCCTGCTTATACAAAGCGGCAATATAAAATAAATTCTTCACATGGGGTAAAGATTCAATCTAAGACTCTCATCTTCATCTACGGGAATGTGAAGAAACAGTCCGCTTTTGAAAAGGCTAAAAGGACAATTTCGTACCTCTTGCTTATACATACGGGACAATATAAAATAAATTATTCGCAAGGGGTAAAGACTAAATCTAAGGCTCTCATCTTCATCTACGGGAATGTGAAGAAACAGTCCGCTTTTGAAAAGGCTAAAAAGACAATTTCGTGCCTCTTGCTTATACATAGGGGACAGTATAAAATAAATTCTTCACAGGGAGTAAAGACTAAATCTAAGGCTCCCATCTTCATCTACGGGATTGGGGAGAAACAGTCCACCGGGAAAAGGCTAAAAAGATAATAATTTACCTCCTTCTTATACATAGGGGACAATATAAAATAAATTCTTCACAAGGGGTAAAGACTAAATCTAAGGCTCTCGTCTTCGTCTATGAAAATGTGAACAAACAGTGCGCAGTGAAAAGGCTAAATAGATAGCTGTGAAAGCCTGGAAAGTAAGTCACTTCTTTGTGTGTAGAGAACCAGCATCTTGGAACGGCGCGCGCGTGGTGTATCTGACCCCGATCCGATATCGAACGTTTTCTCGCGCCCTTCCTAAGATTAGAACCTCCCTTCGTCTAAAGGCGCTTTCGCCACTTTTATCTCCCGCTCTAGTTAATAAATCAGGGCTCCGGGAATTACAAATAGTCTCCCAGATCTGACATCTCCTTAATGATGATCCTCTAAACCCACAAACGATAACAAGCGCTCCACCTTCCCCGTCTCTCCCTTCTCTTCTCTCTCCCAGCGCAGACGATTTATCTGGGCCCGTCCACCCGCCCACCCCTCGCCCGCTACCTCCTTTCCGATTCGATTTTCGGCACTTTTAATTGATGCCCGGGTCGCTACCGCTAACTGGCTGACCATCATATATCATGCAGTTATCGGGAACGCCATCCGATTATCGATTAAATAATCGTATCGAGACGAGCGACGCTTTTGTTTAATCGCCGGATAGGAGAATTTTTGGCGCGAATTACCTCAGAACAGGTCAAGTCGATGCGCCTCGCCCCCTCCTCTCTCCGGGAACCTTCCCCCCTTTTTGCCACCGTAGAACGGAATTTTAAGTCTATGATACGATTGTTTCATGGGGATAATTTCCTGGAGTTTTTTTTCCTTTTTTTTTGTTGGGGAATTTCCGTTTTATCATTCGGATAATTTATTCTACTGCGGGTAATTTTTTTTTACTTTAGTAAAAGTAAAAAAAGGGATTAAATTGACTCACTTGTCTTAACATTCCTCTCATTGCAAATTTTCAGTTTTACGATAATGTGGGTTTTTGTATAATAGCCCATCTCTTGGACGCCGCGCGATCAAAGTCACAGTTAAAATACAGTTGATGAAAAGTTTGAGCGTTACATTAATGACCTCCCACCCGGTTCCAGGAACTCTGTGTCTGTTTAATTAACTTCTTTGTGGTGATATCATTTTTCCTATCCAATAGCCCATAACGGGTTTTTATGTAAATGAGAAATGGTAGCTAGTAAAATGAAAAACGAGAATTCGGTACAAAAACAAAGTCTTTCGAAATATCCTTCAAAATATAGATTAATTTTAATCTGTATAGATTGGAAGAAATCTATGCGTTATTATTAATGGAGGGTGATTTTTAACTTTTCATTCTTAATTGTTCTGTTTTTCTGTACTAAATTGGAGCACGCGTACACACACTTACATACATATATATATATTATATATAATATATATATATATATATATATATATATATATATATTTATATATATATATATATATATATATATATATATTTATATATTATATATTAATTATATATATATATATATATATATATATATATATATATATATTATATATATATGAATATATATATTAATATATATATATATATATATATATATATATATATATATATATATATATATATATATATATATATATATAATATATATATATATATATATATATATAATATTATATTATATATATATATTTATATTTATATATATTTATATATATATATATATAATATATTATATATATATAATATATATATATTTATATATATATATATATATGAATATTATATATATATATATATATATATATATATATATATATATATATATATATATATATATATATATATATATATATGTATGTGTGTGTGTGTACGCGTGCCCCACTTTAGTACAGAAAAACAGAACAATAAAGAATGAAAAGTTAAAAAATCACCTTCTATTAATAATAACGCATAGATTTCTTCCAATCTATACAGATTAATATTAATCTATATTTTGAAGGATATTTCGAAAGACTTTGTTTTCGTACCGAATTCCCGTTTTTCATTTTACTAGCAACCATTTCTCATTTACATAAAAACCCGTTATGGGCTATTGTATCCTATATATATAAACTCCTATATCCCAGATAGGAAATTTAGTTTGCATGAAACTTACAGCAGACTTGCTTTGCAAAGCAGTCAAGCCTGCAAACTTGTAACAAGTTGAGCATTACAAGTCTGTAAGTTTGAAACAAGACTAAGAAATTTCGCTTGCTTCAAGGTTATCCTGACAAGGTTGCCACAGTTGTGCAGCAAACTGGCTTTTCTAAGAAGTGGTCGCTTTATGTTCCGTTTAATTTGCAGAAATTTTACTGCAAGTTTGTCACCTCAAATTTGTTATGACAAGACATTATCCAGAAAAAATCCAACTTGCTGCAAGTATGCATGATATCTGGGATATATAACTAAGCTACTTTAATTCAGTTATCGATTCCTTCTCTAACCTTAATTTAAAAAAGCATTTTCTCCATATAATTTGTACATGAATTATAGTTATATTTAAAAAATCTGTTCTAGGTTTTAGGAGTAAAATGTTTTTATTTAAATTTAATTGATTTGGATCGCTTCATAAGTGTCTTGCTTCCTCAAGGCATGGAGTCATACTGTGTAATGAAAAGTTCTAAAACTAATTCGAGAAACACCCCGAGATTTGTGGGATACGAGGGGGGTAAGGAAAGACATCCGTTACAGTGTTGGGGGGGGTCTAACACATATATTTCCTCCCTTGGCCGTATCGCGGTGTTGTAGAGTTCACCCAACGACAAAATTGACTTTAAATTTACGGTTTTCCTTGTGTCGCGTGCGGCACTTTGATAAGAAAACGGAGCGAGCCTGTAATTTTCCAGCGCGGCGGTCACAGTTATTGGAGTCGCTCCTTATCCCCCCGTTTCCGATGCCCGGAGAATTTTTTCCTTCCTTTCACCCACAACAGGGAAAAAAGAAGGCAAAAAGAACCTTCCGTGTTTGTTTTATGACCGATAAGATATAAGTGGTGTGCAGGCGAAAGGGTGTATTTTTTTTTGCTCCTTTTTAGAACGCTCGGTGGAGGCGTTTTTTTACTTCTTTCGGTTTGGAATTTTTAAAGGATGGGCATGAGGCAAGTGCATTGTTGGAGTATATGACTCTGGTTATGCTTGTCATTAAATGTTATTTACGATATTGGTTTTTTGGTTCTCTTGGAAGAAAGACGGTTGTGTAAATTACGCCTCCAAAAATCGGTTGGTTTTGGGAATCGTATCAGAGCAGCATCAGCATTATTTGGTTCTGGAGCGCTCTGTACATACGATGTGTTTATCATGCTCATATTACTTAAACAAATTAAGTTAATTAAATTGTATTACATGGATATGCAGTTCCGTGTTAAGGGGTCATATGACTGTTAAACCTCTGACTGCTCATCCCGCGATTTCCACGGGCAATTCAAATGTAGCAAAATTTGCTCATCCCGCGATTTTCGCGGGCATGTGTTTTTCTTCCTTTATTAAGAAGCACATTCCGCCTTTTCACCATTTAACCAGTGGAATAAATTATACACAGTATTAGACATTTAATTAGGTAAATAGAATTATATGACTAGAACTATTAGAGTTATATTAGATAACAGAATGATAGATAGTATGTTATAAATAGAAACTATGTTAAGTGTGAAATTTATTTAAAATATTTTTATGTATATCATCTGAAATTAGTTTTTCTGAAAGCTTATTTTCTCATGATAAAAGTAAATATAAATTCTTTTCTAAAAAGAATTAGTATTTCAATTTATATATATTATATATTATATATTTATATATATATATATATTATACATTTTAGATATATATATATATATATATATATATATATATATATATATATAATATATATACATTTATATAATATATTTTATATATATATATACATATATACATATATATATATATATATTAAATATATATATACATATGCATATATATATATATATACATTCTATATATATATATATTTATAATATATATACATATATAATATATATATATATATTTATATATATATATAATATATATATATATATATATATATATATACATACATATATATACATATATATATATACATATATACATATATATATATATATATATATATATATATATATATATATATATATATATATATATATATGCATATATATATATATATATATATATATATATATATGCATATATATATATATATGCATATATATATAATATATAAATAATATTCTATAATATACATAAATATATATATATATATATATATACATATATATATATATATATATATATAATATATATATATATATATATATATATATACATATATACATATATATATATATATATATATATATATTATATACATATATATATATATATATATATATATATTTATGATATAAATATATGCATATATATATATATGCATATATATATGCATATATATATATGCATAATATATGCATATATATAAATATATATATATATACATATACATATATATAACATAATTATATATATATACATATATATATATTTATATATATATATATATATATATATATATACATATATTCATATATATATAATATATATATACATACATATATACTATATATATATTTATATATATACATATATATATATACATATATAATATATATATATATATATATATAATATATATATATATATATATATATCTATATATATATATATATATATATATATAATATATATATATATATATACATATATATACTTAAACTATGCAAAGAAATGCGCTATTTTTAAAGAGATCTCGGTTTACAAATTGAGCAGTCAGAGGGTTAAATCGAACAAAAATTGGATTTTTCATCAAAAATATGTGTGAAAGGGAATTTAGTTCTGAATATTTTAAATCAAGGTCCTCATGTCCTCTCGACCTCTTTGTTCCTTTTCTGGTTTTCTCCTTCTCTTGGTTCTATCGAAGCTCTTTGTTCTATTTTCTAGTTCTCGTCCTCTTAGTTCTCTATACTGGTTAACTATCTTATACCATCTTTATACCTCCTATTCTATGATACATACCTCCCGCAATTTACTAATAGGATCATTTAAATTATTTTATTGGTAGAGTGATTGTAAGAGTCTCATCATTCTATGTCGGTGTTCAAGCGAACTTTTGTTCATTTCAACAATTGAAAATGACAGTATTGTTCCCGTAATGGTTTTCTTGACACACGGTGTCAAGCGTGTCGTTTGTCAACGCACCGGCAGAGAAAGGGAATTTTGCTTTGATCGAGTCGACCAGGCGCCAAGGACACTTCAGCTGTCCCAAAGACAAAGGTCAAAGAGGGGGGTGTCCATCTCTCCCATAAAAACGAGGTTTCCTGTTTGGAAAAGAAGGAACTTCTGGCTGAACTTCTAAGAGAGCAAATTGATCTAGAGTGATCTCCTCTCTGGATGATAGGTTACATCTGCATTGAGTTGATTTGTTTTATTTAAAACGTTTCTTTTTTGTTAAGTAAATGAACCGTTGTTAAGTTTTTAATCATCTACCTCTCTGGTTATTTCGTCTCCATACCTGCACCATTGCACGGGATCCATGCAAAGTCATATCCAAAACGACTTGGGTGTGACTGACTATCGAAAATAGAAACATCGCAACCGCTCGGCGAACCAACAGTGATATACCTCGATTTCTTATTTGAACATGAACTCCTGCAAGTACCTCTTTCAGTACCTCCCACGTATTTATCCCGGTAGATGTTGTCAATAGGTCACGGAAACGTCTAGTCTTAACGTCTTAGTGCGACTTCAATGGTGTTCTATTGGAACATTACAGTGTGTATGTATGTCTAAATCCACTCTATACCATAGCTCTGTTTCTTTCTTAGACCGAACGATTTACGAATGGTTAGAGCACTGACATTCAGTACCGGAGTTAGTGCGTTCGAATTCCACTGTAACATGGATGTTCGTAGCCCTTCGGAATCGACTTTAAACAGTATGTCCTAGTCTCATTAGAGCTCGCGTTGTAAAAATGTAGAACGTAGTACTGTAAACCAAATCAAAACATATCTGTTTATTTCTTAAGTCTAAGTGTGGCTTTTTACTTTTTTTCTGTGGGAACATTAGAATTTGTATTCTTGTCTAAATCCACGTTTCTTTCTTAACGTGTTATTGCGGCCCTTCATTATTTTCTGCTGGAACATTACAATGTATATGTATATCTAAATCTCTTGTATGACCGTAGCACTGTTTCTTTCTTAACGTCTGGGTGTGACTCTTCACTGGTTTTCTGCTGGAACAGTACAATGTGTATGCATGTTTAAATATCCTGCATGACCTTAGCAATGTTTCTTAATGTCTTCTTGCGGCTTTTCACTTGTTTTCTGCTGGAACAATGTGTATGCATGCCTAAATATCCTGTATGACCGTAGCTATGTTTCTTTCTTCACGTCTTATTGCGGCCCTCATTTGTTTTGTTTTTTTTCTGGTACATTACAATGTGTACGCATGACTAAATCTTCTGTATGACCGTAGCTATATTTCTTTCTTAACGTCTTATTGAGGAACTTCATTGGTTTTCTGATGAACATTACAATATGTATGCATGTCTAAATCTCCTGTATGACCGTAGCTATGTTTCTTTCTTAACGTGTTATTGCGTCCCTTCACTTGTTTTCTGATCTCCCATCTTTTTTGGTGCAACGAGCAAAATTCCATGTTGCTTTTTTTTATTTGTGATTCGATCCATCCTAACTTATTCCAGAGTCAAGAGATCCGCTAAGCATCCAGTAAGTATTCAAATTTTCTCTTCCGTAGTGCTCGTCTTCTGCGTTCACTCGTGAATTGCGCCTGAGGCGCGACGCGCGCGCTCCGGTTTCTTTGAAGGGTTTAGTACAAGGTCGGGTATCTCAAAACTTGTGATCTGCCCACCGCCGCCGGGATAAGACTGGAAGGTCTCAAGGCCATATGGGCCCAGTTTGGGACTTGATTGTCTAATTCTTCCGTATGACCGTAGCTATGTTTCTTTCTTAACGTGTTATTGAGACCCTTCACTTGTTTTCTGTACGAATATTACAATGTGTATTCTTGTCTAAATCTCCAGTATGACCGTCGTTATTTTTCTTTCTTAACGTCTTATTGAGCAACTTCACTGGTTTTCTGTTGGAACATTACAAAGTGTATGCATGTCTAAATCTCCTTTATGAGCTTAGCTATGACTCTTTCTTAACATTTTATTTCGTCCCTCCACTTGTTTCCTGTTGGAACATTACAAAGTTTATGCATGTCTAAATCTCCTGTATGACCCTTAGCTACTTTTCTTTCTTAACGTCTTATTGAGGAACTTCACTGGTTTTCTGTTGAAACATTACAAAGTGTATGCATGTCTAAATCTCCTTTATGAGCTTAGCTATGTCTCTTTCTTAACGTCTTACTGCGGTCCTCCACTTGTTTCCTGTTGGAACATTACAAAGTGTATGCATGTCTAAATCTCCTGTATGACCGTAGCTATGTTTCTTTTTTAACGTGTTATTGAGGCCCTTCACTTGTTTTCTGTTGGAACATTACAGTGTTTATTTTTGTCTAAATCTCCTGTATGACCGTAGCTACTTTTCTTTCTTAGCGTCTTATTGAGGAACTACACTGGTTTTCTGTTGGAACTTTACAAAGTGTATGCATATCTAAATCTTCTGTATGGCCTTAGCTATGTTTCTTTCTTAATGTGTCATTGCGACCCTTCACTTCTTTTCTGTTGGAATATTACAATGTGTATTCTTGTCTAAATCTCCAGTATGATCGTAGCTACTTTTCTTTCTTAACGTCTCATTGAGGAACTTCACTGGTTTTCTGTTGGAACATTACAAAGTGTATGCATGTCTAAATCTCCTGTAGGACCTTAGCTATATTTCTTTCTTAACGTGTTATTGCTACCCTTCACTTGTTTTCTGCTGGAACATAACAATGCATATCTAAATATCTTCTATGAAACCGTATAATTATACGAATGTGTAAATGTGTAGGTATCTGTTTTGACATCTGTACATTAATATTATCGATTTCTAGTGATACAAATACATTTATATTTATATAATGTACTACCCAAACGAGTGATTGCAGGAGAAGAGTACAGATGTAACTGAGGTTTTTCCAACTACCCTTGACATTAGAAACCCACATAAGAATCTCCTCAAACACCTGAGCTGTCACGTTGCCACCTGTTGAGGGTGCTACCAAATTTTTCATAAATGTGCCGGCTGCAAATTATTACGCCAGTGACGAAGTGAGAGCTCATTTCCGTCGCCCGAAAAACAAACAGGGGCTTAGGGGGAGTGGGATGCCCGTAGAAAAGGGGGAAAGGGGTGCGAGCAGGAAATTTTCCGGGGAAATTCCAGGAATAATCGGCCGGAAATTGAAGTCTGGAGTCGCAGGATGAACGCCTCTAACGAGGTTAAAAATGGGCGACATCACCGTCTTGGGAAATTATGACTAAGGGAGCGAAGGGACGCGGAGTAATTGCTCTGAACTCATTCCCCTCCCCGCTTTCTCTTACCTCGGAGGGGCTACCGTTTGTGGTTCTTTAAAGTACCACAAGGGGAGGGGGATTATCTTCGGATGCCGTGAAGATTGTTTTCTGAAGTTTTAGATGTATGTCAGGGATTGGAGAAGGTAGTGGCAATAGGGGTTCAGAAAAACAATAAATTATTATATCTACGTACGTCTTTCTATATACACACATATGTACACATAAGTTATACAAAAGTATGATTTATGTGTACATAGCTAATTCTTACATTTATGTACATTTCTTAGGTATTATGTACATATAATTGTTTCATTTATGTACGTTTCGAAGATATTATGTACATATAATTGTTTTACTTATGTACATGTCGAAGATATTATGTACATATAATTGTTTTATTTGTGTATATAACGTCTTAGTGCAGCTCTTCATTGGTTTTCTGCTGGAACATTAAACTGTATATGCATGTCTAAATTCCCTCTATGACCGTAGCTCTGTTTCTTTACTAACCTCTTAGTGTGTCTCTTCAATGGTTTTCTACTGGAACATTGCAATGTGTATGCATATCTAAATTACCTCTAGCGTAGCTCTGTTTTTTTCTTAACGTCTTAGTGCGGCTCTTCATTGATTTTCTACTGGATGATTACACTGTATATACATATCTAAATTAACTCTATGACCGTAGCTCTGTTTCTTTCTTAACGTCTTAGTGTGTCTCTTAACTGCTTTTCTACTGGCACACTGCAATGTGTATGCATGTCTAAATTCCCTCTATGACCGTAGCTCCGTTTCTTTCTTAACGTCTTAGCGTGTCTATTAACTGGTTTCCACTGGAACATTGCAATGTGTATACATGTCTAAATTCCCAGTATGACCGTAGCTCTGTTTCTTTCTTAACGTCCTAGTGCGGCTCTTCACTGGTTTTCTGCTGGATCATTACACTGTATATACATATCTAAATTCCCTCTATGACCGTAGCTCTGTTTCTTCCTTAACGTCTTAGTGTTTCTCTTAACTGGTTTTCTACTGGCACACTGCAATGTGTATGCATGTCTAAATTCCCTCAATGACCGTAGCGCTGTTTTTTTCTTAACGTCCTAGTGCGGCTCTTCACTGGTTTTATGCTGGAGCATTGCAATGTGTATGCATGTTTAAATTCCCTCTATGATCGTAGCTCTGTTTCTTTCTTAACGTCTTAGTATGTCTCTTAACTTGTTTTCTACAGGAACATTGCAATGTGTATTCATGTCTAAATTACCTCTATGACCATAGCTCTGATTCTTTCTTAACGTCTTAGTGCGGCACTTCACTGGTTTTCTGCTGGAACATTGCAATGTGTATGCATGTTTAAATTCCCTCTATGACCGTTGCTCTGTTTCTTTCTTAACGTCATAGTGAGGCTCTTCACTGGTTTTCTGCTGGATCATTACACTGTATATACATGTCTAAATTCCCTCTATGACCGTAGCTCTGTTTCTTCCTTAACGTCTTAGTGTGTCTCTTAACTGGTTTTCTACTGGAGCTTTGCAATGTGTATGCATGTCTGAATTCCCTCTGTGACCGTAGCTCTGTTTCTTTCTTAACGTCTTAGTGCGGCACTTCACTGGTTTTCTGCTGGAACATTGCAATGTGTATGCATGTTTAAATTCCCTCTATGACCGTAGCTCTGTTTCTTCCTTAACGTCTTAGTGAGTCTCTTCACTGGTTTTCTGCTGGATCATTACACTGTATATACATGTCTAAATTCCCTCTATGACCGTAGCTCTGTTTCTTCCTTAACGTCTTAGTGTGTCTCTTAACTGGTTTTCTACTGGAACATTACACTGTATAAGCTTATCTAAATTCCCCCTATGACCGTAAGTCTGTTTCTTTCTTAACGTTTCAGTCCGGCTTTTCACTGGATTTCTGCTGGAACATTATAATGTCTTATTAGTATTATATATAGTATTAATTAGTATTAATATTATTATCACAATTATTATTAATTAAATTATTAGTATTATAAACTTAGTATTGTTACCAATTTATGAAACGTAGAGTTCGTGGATTGAGTAGACTTTGAATTAAGACAGCAAAAATAACAGCACTTCGGTCGTAATGCAGGGAAAACACGAATACAGCAGCCAACACCGCGAGAACTGGCTAGCACAGGCGATAGTTCACTAAAACTCTTAGCGCCAAACAACGTAGGTCTTTACCTCTACAAATTTCTCAGCTAACTGAACCTCGATCAGGATCGGCCCCCGATATTTATATCCTCGGGAGAAACTGGAATATTCTAGAAAGTACTAGGTACAAACGGTCGTCAAGAAAGTCACAAACTCGCCAAATTTGGCGATAAATCGCCAAACTTGGCGCCAAAAATTAGTCGCCAAAAACATCGCCTAAGAGTCAATATCTCGCCAAATACACAATTTACCCATTATAATACACAGTATACGGCAAAAATACATGCCGACTTGTGAAATTCGTAACAGTATATAATTAATAAATTATTGACTTAGACTTAGTTAAAGTTACTACTTGACCTATGAATGAATCCAAGTGAGGATGTATTTCTCTTTCATTCCATTTGTGTTCCTTATTCTGCACTTAAAACTTGGCATTCCAGTTTCTTAAATCTAGCTGGAATGACTTATTAACTAATTAACAAAGAGTTAATAATTATTAAATTCCTAAATTATTATTAGTAAATTAGTATTATTAACTTTGTATATAATTAGTAAATTATTAACTTAAGAGTTAGCTACTTAAATCTTTTACTTGACCCATGATTGAATCCAAGTAAGATTGCATTTCTCTTTCATTCCATTTGTGTTTAACCCTTTCTCTGTTTTGCCCGTACGCCGTGCGGGCACAGCTTTCGGGCCTTTACTGATTTGCCCGTACGGCGTACGGGCAATCTGATTTCTATTTCGCTTGCACTGTTTCGGCTGTACTTTTTTCAATTTTAGTAACAAATTATTCGTATAGATGTTCAGTTAATGATAGTCCAATAAATGATAGTTTGTATTTTTTAATCTGATTGGTTCAAAAATCGAGGTTTTTTTTCGCATGTTTTGTATCAGAAGACGAATTGTTATCTTTCAGTACATAACTTTCTGGTTATATTTTACTAACAGCCTGATAATTTTATTGATGTAAGAGTTGAATAATATATTTTTACTTTTAAATAATGGGTTATTCAGAGCGCATGAAGTTAATTTCTTGTGATTCGAATTGTGACTCGGAATCAGAAACTGAATTATCTGTAAATGATAGTAGCGAAAGTTTACTAGATGACCTGGATAGTAATGACTCTGATAGTAGTACAGATGGAATCAGTCAAGCAAGACAATTTTTTTTAAATTAATTGTGATAATCCTTCGGATCCACCTCCTAGATTTGCTTTCACTGGAATTCCAAAAATTAACTTGGATATCGATGAGACTAAAGGTAAACTTCAGTTCTATGATGCTTTCATAGAAAGAAAAAAAAAGTTGTAATAAATGCTTAAAAATATTAGAAATGTTAATTTTAATAACATATCTTTACTTAAAAATGTAAAATGAGCAAAAAAATGCAATAAAAAATGTGACATTTTTTTGACCGAATTCTGGAAAAAAATGAAACTGTCAAAGGGTTAAGTATTCTGCACTTAAAACTTAGCATTCGAGTTTCGAGTTTCTAGATGGAAGGACTTATTAAATAATCAACGTAGAGTTAATAATTATTAACTTAGTAAATTATTAGTATTAATTAGTATATAATTAGTAAATTATTAACTTAAGAGTTCGCTACTTAAAGCTTCTACTTAACCCATGAATGAACCAAGTAAGATTGCATTTCACTTTCTTTCCATTTGTGTTTAATTATTCTGCACTTAAAACTTAGCATTCGAGTTTCTTAACATTCAAGTTTCTAGCTGAAAGTACTTATTTAATTAACGTAGAGTTAATAATTATTAACGTAGTAAATTATTATTAGTAAATTATTAGTATTATTAGCTTAGTATATGGTTATTAGTATATGATTATTAGCTTAGTATATGATTATAAATTATTATTATTAGTAAATTAGTATTATTAACTTTGTATATAATTAGTAAATTATTAACTTAAGAGTTAGCTACTTAAATCTTTTACTTGACCCATGATTGAATCCAAGTAAGATTGCATTTCTCTTTCATTCCATTTGTGTTTAAGTATTCTACACTTAAAACTTATTCGAGTTTCTTAGCATTCGAGTTTCTAGCTGAAAGGACTTATTAACTAATTAACATAGAATTATAAATTATTAATTTAGTAAATTATTAGTAGAGAATTTTTAGTAAACTATTAAGAAATTATTAGTAGTAAATTTTTAGTAAATTATTAGTATTGTTAACATAGCTTATAATTAGCAAATTATTAACTTACAGTTATTCAATTATGCACACTTGAAAGTAAATTGAAGTATAGCTAAACCAGTTATTATTTATACATTCTTACAAAATTTTCAAGAGCCAAAGAATTTGAATACTTTTAATGTACATTAAAATAAACCAAGATATTCACTTTAAGTTTAGATGCCATTCGGAACAATTAATACTGTAATTTAAATTTAGTAAATTAAATTGAAGTTACAAATATAAAATATTTTATATATTTTAAACACGATCCTTTGATTTAATTATTTACACATTCTTACAAAAATTTTCAAGAAAAGTATTTTAACACTTTCAATGTCCGTTATATAATAAATCAAGATATTCACTTTAAGTTTAGATGTCATTGAAAACTATTAATACTATAATTTAAATTTATTAAGTTAAAATTAATTTACAAATATAAAATATATTATATATTTTAAACATGATCCTTCGATTTAATTATTTATACACTGTATTATTTTAATTATTTATACACTTTTTTATTCTTAAAAAACTTTTCCAGAACTGGAAGAATTTTAACACTTTTAATGTCCATTATATAATAAATCAAGATATTCACTTTAAGTTTAGATGTCATTGAAAACTATTATTACTGTAATTTAAATTTAGTAAATTAAATTGAATTTACAAATATAAAATATATTATATATTTTAAACATGATCCTTCAATTTAATTATTTATACACTTTTTATTATTAATAAACTTTTCCAGAACTGGAAGAATTTTAACACTTTTAATGTCCATTATAAAATAAATCAAGATATTCACTTTAAGTTTAGATGTCATTAGAGACTATTAACACTGTAATTTAAATTTAGTAAATTAAATTGAAGTTACAAATATAAAATACATTATATATTTTAAACATGATCCTTCAATTTAATTATTTATACACTGTATTATTTTAATTATTTATACACTTTTTTATTATTAATAAACTTTTCCAGAACTGGAAGAATTTTAACACTTTTAATGTCCGTTATAAAATAAATCAAGATATTCACTTTAAGTTTAGATGTCATTGAAAACTATTAATACTGTAATTTAATTTAGTAAATTAAATTGAATTTACAAATATAAAATATATTATATATTTTAAACATGATAATTCGATTTAATTATTTATACACTGTATTATTTTAATTATTTATACACTTTTTTATTATTAATAAACTTTTCCAGAACTGGAAACATTTTAACACTTTTAATATCCATTATAAAATAAATCAACATATTAACTTTAAGTTTAGATGTCATTATAGACTAATACACTGTAATTTAAATCTAGTAAATTAAATTGATGTTACAAATATAAAATATATTATAAATATTTCAAAGTAATAATAGGTTAAATTTAGGAGAAGTTGAAAATTCAAGAGCAAGAAACATGTTAAATCTGAAAATTAAAAGCGCATTTGATTTTCAATTTTCTGATTTTTTTATTGTTATTAATTTAGTTGAGTGAATATATGTACAAATTGCCATAACTCTAAGGTAAAATTTAACTTAAAAAATGCTGTGTTACACTTAAATTCTATTCAGAAAAATAATTTGATTAAAGATATTTTTTAAAATCAAAATGATATTGGTACTGAACATTTAAAATTAACTTGGAATTTTAAATAGCTAATTTTAGTTTTAGAATTTTATATGCGTTTAATGTTTTACCAAATATCTCCATAATCTAATTCTTTCATCGTGGCCCCATTTTCGTGGGCAGCCTGTAAACGTTTCTTTCCTTTCTGGAAAGTGTTCTCGCAGCAAAGTAAATATCTCGCTTCCACTCGGTTTCTGTTACGCCAGGCAAGTTATTGAACACATAAAAGAACTTGATATTGGTAAAGTATTCTCTACTGTCTGCAAACTGAGTTTTCTAGAGAACTTCTAAATATTTCTTTTACATTAATGTTTTAATGTCCTTTTTAATGTACTTCAGAATCCGCTTTAAGCATTAGCTTTTGTGTCGCAAAACATGGTGAGTCAAACAATCTGGAGCTTGACCTCCGATTAATTGGATCTGCCTAAAACTTTTATAGGGATATAGTAATCACCCTGCAATATCACATAAAGATTGATTCAGCCGTTTAGGAATACATCGAGAACAAAATGAGCAGACATACACACAAATGTTCATATATATATATATATATAATATATATATATATATATATATATATATATAATATATATATATATATAAATAAACATATAAAATATATATATATTATATATATATGTATATATATATATATATATATATATATATATATATATATATATATATATATATATGTGTGTGTGTGTGTGTGTGTATATATATGTGTATATGTGTATATATATATGTATATATGTGTATGTATATATGTATATATGTATGTATATATGTATATATATATGTATATATGTGTATATGTATATATGTATATATGTATATATGTATATATGTATATATGTATATATGTATATATGTATATATGTATATATGTATATATATGTATATATATATATATATATGTATATATGTATATATATATGTATATATGTATATATATATATATATATGTATATATATATGTATATATATATATATATATATGTATATATATGTATATATATATATATATATATATATATATATATATGTATATATATATATATATATATATATATATATATATATATATATATATATATGTATATGTATGTATATACACATACATATATGTATATGTATATATACACATACATATAGTATATATATATGTATATAATATATGTATATATATATATATATATATATATATATATATATATATATATATACACATACATATATATATATATATATACACACACACATATATATATATATATATATATATACATATATATATATATATATATATATATATATATATATATATATATATATACCTTAATCACCCTGCCAGATCTCATAAAGATTAATTCAGCCGTTTAGGAATACATCCAGAGAAAAATAGGCAGACATACACACAAATGTTTATATATATATATATATATATATTTGTATGCTTGTATATATATATTTGTATACATATATATGTTTGTATATATATATATATATATATATATATATATTAGATAGATACATAATATAATATATTGAAATCAGAAATCAGGTTATCGGCCTCCGATAAAATTTGAACCAAGACCATTTTGGAATACATAGAGAATAGACAGACATACATGCGAAAGTTTATATATATATATATATATATATATATACATACAAAGGCCGTTTAGGAATAAATAGAGAATGACAGATATACATACGAACACTTATATTTAAATAGATAGATACATAAAATAACATATTTAAAATAGAAATTAAGTAATCAACGTCAGATAAAATTTTTTACTAATGTACACTATGCAAAATTTTCCTCCAGTAGTCTTTAATGAAAGACACTGTCGGTTTATTCTCCTTTTTCCCTCCAAGAAATCAACAAACGCTAGGGAATAAGAGAAGCGCAAAATTTTCCCCTGACCGAATTCCGGACGTCGTGCCCCCCTCCCGCGCTCCACCTCCCCCCTCCTCCTGCGAAATAATCGGCCGGAAATTAGGGGACCTCCGAAATCTCGGCTTCAGAAGGTCCTGAATTATTTAAAATGAGACGCGACCGCTGCTAACGAGGTTAAAAATGAACATCATCGTCTGACACGGCGGCTGTCTTGGGATAATCATTAAGAAGCGAGTCGGGCCCGTAATTGCTTCGCCCCCCTGCTTCCCTTCATCCCCTTTCTCTTCTTCCCCCCCTCGGGGCATCTTCCTTGCGAGGGGTGAGTGGGAAGGGGGGGAGGGCTGATGAGCTCCGCGAAGAGGTGAGGGGGTGACGATTCTTTACCGCAGATTTATTGCGGGCGCTAAACGGCAGACTGGATCAGCATGTTGCTTGGGATGAGGTTGCTGAAGGTATGAGGTGTCGCGCATTTTAAAAGTCGTCTGCCTGCCTTGTTGCTCTGCATGCTCGGATATTTAAAAGGTGGTGGGAAGGGGGATGGCCCTGGGAAGATAAATGGAACCTTCTGCGGGTTATTAGCTGCTGGATTTTGTGATATGACGAAGGGTTGTGTTCGTTTACGCTGACAGGAGATGCGAATGTTACCACCTGTTAAGATACGCAAAATGGGGTTTTACGGCCTTGTTATCCAGACTACTGCTTAACCCTTTTAGGTGCCAAAAGACAAAATAATTAAAACACTTCATAAGTGATGATTTTTCCCCATCCTAAAATTAGGAGGTGATACGATACTACTAGTACATTACTAGTACATTACCACTAGTACATTAACTCCTTTCTGTCACAAGTTAAAAAATTTTCATTAATAGATGGAATTAATATTTACAATGTTAAAATTGTTTTAAATTATTTCTCAAAACATAAAAAAATATTTTATTTTATTTGCGTGTTCTTCGAGTTTTCAAAAATGGTAAAACCAGTGACGTTTTCTTTCACAATATAACATAAATATGACTCATTGAGTGTAAATAATAGCACAATGTTATTCTTATAAATCCAAATGCTTCAATGTCGAAGCTGTAGACATAAATGGGTTACCTGCGTCGCTAATAATAGAGACATTCCTTTCTTAGGCTCTTTTGTGTACTGAGAGGAATGGATGAGCCACAAAACCACATTTTAATCACAATATGACATAAAATATGACTCATTAAGGGTAAATCATAGCAGAGTGATATTCTTAAAAATCCAATTGTTTCAATGTTGAAGCTGTAGGCATAAATGGGTTACTTGCTCCAGCTAATTATAGAGACTTCCCTTTCTTAGGCTCGTTCTTATGTTTAGAGAGGAATTAGAGAGGAATGGTTTGTCCCTTCAGACAGGAGTGGTTGAGTCCCCAAAACGACATCTTAATCACAATATAACATAAAATATGACTCATTAAGGGTAAATCATAGCAGAATGATATTCTTAAAAATCCAATTGTTTCAATGTTGAAGCTGTAGGCATAAATGGGTTACTTGCTCCAGCTAATAATAGAGACATCCCTCTCTCAGGCTCTTTTCTGTACTGAGAGGAATTAGAGAGGAATGGTTGGTCCCTTTAGAGAGGAATGGATGCTCCCCAAAACCACATCTTAATAACGATATAACATAAAATATGACTCATTAAGGGTAAATCATAGAAGAATGATATTCTTAAAATCCAACTATTTCAGTGTTAAAGTTGTAGGCATAAATGGGTTACTTGCTCCAGCTAATAATAGAGACATCCCTCTCTCAGGCTCTTTTCTGTACTGAGAGGAATTAGAGAGGAATGGTTGTGCCACAAAACCACATCTTAATCACAATATAATTTAAAATATGACTCATCAAGCGTAAATCATAGAAGAATGATATTCTTAAAATTCAATTGTTTCAATGTTGAAGCTGTACGCATAAATGGGTTACTTGCTCCAGCTAATAATAGAGACATCCCTTTCTTAGGCTCTTATCTGTACTGAGAGGAATTAGAGAGGAATGGGTGGTTCCTTTAGAGAAGAATGGTTGCACCACAAAACCACATCTTAATCGCAATATAACATAAAATATGACTCATTAAGGGTAAATCATAGCAGAATGATATTCTTAAAAATCCAATTGTTTCAATGTTGAAGCGTAGGCATAAATGGGTTACTTGCTCCAGCTAATAATAGAGACATCCCTTAAGTTCTTATCTGTACTGACAGGAATTAGAGAGGAATGGGTGGTCCCTTTAGAGAGGAATGGTTGTGCCACAAAACCACATCTTAATCACAATATAATATAAAATATGACTCATTAAGGGTAAATCATAGCAGAATGATATTCTTAAAAATCCAATTGTTTCAATGTTGAAGCGTAGGCATAAATGGGTTACTTGCTCCAGCTAATAATAGAGACATCCCTCTCTCAGGCTCTTTTCTGTACTGAGAGGAATTAGAGAGGAATGGTTGTGCCACAAAACCACATCTTAATCACAATATAATATAAAATATGACTCATTAAGGGTAAATCATAGCAGAATGATATTCTTAAAAATCCAATTGTTTCAATGTTGAAGCTGTAGGCATAAATGGGTTACTTGCTCCAGCTAATAATAGAGACATCCCTCTCTCAGGCTCTTTTCTGTACTGAGAGGAATTAGAGAGGAATGGTTGTGCCACAAAACCACATCTTAATCACAATATAATATAAAATATGACTCATTAAGGGTAAATCATAGCAGAATGATATTCTTAAAAATCCAATTGTTTCAATGTTGAAGCTGTAGGCATAAATGGGTTACTTGCTCCAGCTAATAATAGAGACATCCCTTTCTTAGGCTTTTTTCTGTACTGAGAGGAATTAGAGAGGAATGGTGGGTCTATTTAGAGAGGAATGGTTGTACCACAAAACCACATCTTAATCACAATATAACATAAAATATGATTCATTAAGGGTAAATCATAGCAGAATGATATTCTTAAAAATCCAATTGTTTCAACGTTGAAGCTATAGGCATAAATGGGTTACTTGCACCAGCTAATGATAGAGACATCCCTTTCTTAAGTTCTTATCTGTACTGACAGGAATTAGAGAGGAATGGGTGGTCCCTTTAGAGAAGAATGGTTGCACCACAAAACCACATCTTAATCACATTATAACATAAAATATGACTCATTAAGGGTAAATCATAGCAGAATGATATTCTTAAAAATCCAATTGTTTCAACGTTGAAGCTATAGGCATAAATGGGTTACTTGCACCAGCTAATAATAGAGACATCCCTTTCTTAAGTTCTTATCTGTACTGACAGGAATTAGAGAGGAATGGGTAGTCCCTTTAGAGAAGAATGGTTGCACCACAAAACCACATCTTAATCACATTATAACATAAAATACGACTCATTAAGGGTTAATCATAGCAGAATGATATTCTTAAAAATCCAATTGTTTCAATGAAGCTGTAGGCATAAATGGGTTACTTGCTCCAGCTAATAATAGAGACATCCCTTAAGTTCTTATCTGTACTAACAGGAATTAGAGAGGAATGGGTGGTCCCTTTAGAGAAGAATAGTTGCAACACAAAACCACATCTTAATCACATTATAACATAAAATATGACTCATTAAGGGTTAATCATAGCAGAATGATATTCTTAAAAATCCAATTGTTTCAACGTTGAAGCTATAGGCATAAATGGGTTACTTGCACCAGCTAATAATAGAGACATCCCTTTCTTAAGTTCTTATCTGTACTGACAGGTATTAGAGAGGAGTGGGTGGTCCCTTTAGAGAAGAATAGTTGCAACACAAAACCACATCTTAATCACATTATAACATAAAATATGACTCATTAAGGGTTAATCATAGCAGAATGATATTCTTAAAAATCCAATTGTTTCAACGTTGAAGCTATAGGCATAAATGGGTTACTTGCTCCAGCTAATAATACAGACATCCCTTTCTTAGGCTCATATATGTACTGTTAAGAATTAGAGAGGAATGATTAGTTCCTTTATTAGAAAGAAATGGTTGAATCACAAAATCACATCTTAAAAATTTTGTTTCTCTACTGTTTTAGACATTTGAATAATTCATTTGATTTTCTATCTTTATTAAGTATCGCTTTTTATCGCTTCAAATTGCCAACAGATGGCAGCACTATATTTATTTTTTTCTCTTTGAAATATACATCTGTAAACTTACTTTAACATAATTCGATTTTCCACTCTTATGACTCGAAATAAAAGTACTGTAATAGAAAGCCCTTATAATTTATTTTGATATTTAATTATTACACTATTTAAAGATAATTATTCATTTTTCCTTGAAAATAATTAAAATAAAAAAGTATAATTCTTTTGAAGTAACTATCAAATCAATGGCCCTTTGACAATAAAGTCCCATTGGTTATAGTCCAATACTGAGCTATCATTTTTTATGGATATAATGTTTTTTGATAAAGATTATATCTTTCTACAATTTAAAAAAGAGACATACGATTTATATAGCTTATTCTTTATTTTGTATTAAGTAATAATTCTAAACTGAATTTGAGATTTTATTAATAATATTGATGAAGTTTAAATTTTAAATTTGTTAAGGTTCTATGTTAATTACAATGAAGAATTTTATTGATTACATAAAATCAAAATCATATTATTCAATCCAAAGAAAAACATTCTAAAGAAAAAACTTTCTGTAGAAAAATTTAGATTTTTTGAAATATTTTTTTCTTTAGGGTGAATATGTTTTTTCTTTAGAATGGTTCTCTTTAGAGTTAATAATAGATTTTTAATTTAATGTTCATAATGTTTTTTTTTCTTTAAAATGATTAATATATTTTTTCTTTAGAGGAAAAGTTTTTTTCTATAGGATTTTTTTTTTACTTTAGAGGAAATTTATTTAAAATCAAAATCATATTATTCACTCTATTGAAAAAAGTATACTATTTACTCTGAAGAAAAACATTCTAAAGAAAAAACATTCTCTAGAAAAAAATTTAGATATTTTGGAATATTTTTTCTTGAGAGTGAATGTGTTTTTTCTTTAGAATGTTTTTCTTTAGAGTGATTAATATGTTTTTTCTGTAGAATGTTTCTGTTTAGAGTGAATAATAGATTTTTAATTCAATGTTCGTAATGTTTTTCCTTAAAGCGGTTAATATGTTTTTTCTTTAGAGGGAAAGTTTTTTTCTATAGAATTTTTTTCTTTGGAGGAAATTTGTTTAAAATCAAAATCATATTATTCACTCTAAGGAAAAAAATTTTAAAGAAAAAACATTCTGTAGAAAAAATTTAGATATTTTGGAATATTTTTTTCTTTAGGGTAAATATTTTTTTCTTTAGAATGTTTCTCTTTAGAGTGAATAATCGATTTTTAATTCAACGTCAGTAATGTTTTTTTCCTTAAAGTGATTATGTTTTTTATATATGTTTTTTCTTTATAGGGAAGGTTTTTTTTTCTATAGGAATTTTTTTTAGAGGAAATTTGTTTAAAATAAAAATCATATTATTCGCTTTAAAGAAAAAAATATACTATTCACTCTAAAGAAAAACATTCGAAAAAAAACATTCTCTAGAAAAAATTTAGATTCTTTGGAATATTTTTTCTTTAGGGTGAATGTGTTTTTTATTTAGAGTGTTTCTTTTCAGAGTGAATAATAGATTTTTAATTCAATGTGACTAATGTTTATTTTCTTAAAGTGACTAATATATTTTTATATAGAATGTTTCTCTTTAGAGTAAATAATAGATTTTTAATTCAACATTACTAATGCTTTTTTTAAATAGAATGTTTTTTCTTTAGAGCGAAAGTTTTTTTTTCTATAGGATTTTTTTTCTTTAGAGGAAATTTGTATAAAATCAAAATCATATTATTCACTCTAAAGAAAAACATTCTAAAGAAAAAACATTGTCTAGAAAAAATTTAGATTTTTTGGTATATTTTTTCTTTAGGTTGTATGTTTTTTCTTTAGAATATTTTTCTTTAGACTGAATAAGAAATTTTTAATTAAAAGTTAGTAACATGTTTTTTCCTTAAAATGATTAATATGTTTTTCATACAGAATGTTTTTTCTTTACACCAAAAATTTTTTTCTATAGGATGTTTTTTCTTTAGAGGAAATATTTTTCTATAGAATATTTTTTCTTTCGAGTGAATAATCTCTGTTTCTTTTGCCTGAATAGCAGTTTTTTCTTTAGTATATGTTTTCAATTTTATATAATAAATAATTTTTTTTCAATTCAATTAACACAAAAGATATAAAATTTAGAGTTTAAACATAATAAAAATTACTACTAAAATCTCAAACGCTTTTTTAAAATAAGATTAATAAATTAAACTGACGAGAACTTTCAGTTAGAATTCAAAAACTGTAATTGAAAAGTAAACTAGTAATTTTAAATTTACTCAAAGATTTGATAAGCTTTTTCTTAGACTGATTCCACAAAAATTAATTTCTAATTATCCCTCTGAAATTATATAATATTTCCAAATCTGCAGCATTACTAAAGAACCTGTAAAAAAGTTGTTGGGAGAAAAACAGAACAATTTACTTTATGAAGTAGAAAAAGGCTGTTATAATGCAATTTTTAAGCCTCGAAAGGTATTATGGTCCCTATAAGAGCTTTCATATAAAAACTATGTACTATTTGCTTGTTTGAGACATGCTTATTTTTTAATTAAATATCCTTTTTCTTTTTCTTATTTCAGATGCTAAAAAAGCCCCTTTATTCCAACTTATAATTTCTATCCTTAAAGATCTTCATAGAGTAAGTATTCGTTTTCTCCTAATTTTCATTAAGTCATTACATGTCATTATAGAGTAGACACTTATTTTCTTTTAATTTTCAATTTGTGTCATTAAATGTCACCAGAGAATAAACATTTATATTTCATTTTAATTCGCAATATCTGGCATTAAGAATCCCTAAAGAGGTACAAAAATTATCTGGTTTTTAATTACACTTCCCTGTGGGTTAATTTTTATGATTTTAAGAGGATGGTGATATTAATTTTTTTCCTCTAGTATTTGTCATATAAACGTGACATTTTCTACAAATATAGTATCAGGCAAATAGAAAGGTTTTCATTATTTTTAACTGTGCGTTTGTTCCAAAAGGTTTTTATTGGAAAAGCAAGCACACTTTAGTAAAAAAAAAGTATTTTTCTCAAACGTTTTTGAAAAGTTAAAGATTGCTTAAAACATTAAAACATTTATCAGACTTATGAAAATAGGCCTCAGGACAAACTTTCGAACGTTTTATTGAGGTATCGTTCGTTTACACAAGGAATTCTTAAACTTATTTCCCACCTGGAACCATCTTGCAAACAGAAAATTGCTGTCAGACGCAGTTCAACAAAAAAATATATAACAATCTTTGATATTTCTTTACTTTATTGCAATCATAATCATCATAAGTAATATCCTAAACTAAAAAGGTAACAAAAAATTCAAAATAGTTACATTTAATGCGGTTTATCTAAATAGAATAAAACGATGTTCTTACTTTTTGTCAGAACAGAATTTAAAGATACAGATATACAGTTTTAAAATATAGTGTGAAAGACTTAATTGATAATATTACTTAAATTTTGAATTCAGTGCTCCAAGGAAAGATTATCTTTTGAACCATTTTCATCAAAAATAAATCTGTGTTAGTATTATAGCTTTAAAAAAATTTAATAGTTAATTTTCAAACATATTCAATTCTTTTTCTTTTATTTAACAATAAGGAATGTGAAATGGCAACACAAAACTTATATCCTTCAAACATATTACCTGTTATATAAATAGAGTTATTTTATAAAATGTCACGAGCTTGTTCAATGCCCTTCTCATTCAGTCCCATGTTTACATGCAACGTCACGAGCTTGTTCAATGCCCTTCTCATTCAGTCCAATGTTTACATGCAACGTCACGAGCTTGTTCAATGCCCTTCTCATTCATTCTCATGTTTACATGCAACGTCACGAGCTTGTTCAATGCCCTTCTCATTCATTCTCATGTTTACATGCAACGTTAAGAGCTTGTTCAATGCCCTTCTCATTCATTCTCATGTTTACATGCAACGTCACGAGCTTGTTGAATGCCCTTCTCATTCATTCCCATGTTTACATGCAACGTCACGAGCTTGTTTAATGCCCTTATCCTTCATTCCTATGTTTACATGCAACGTCACGAGCTTGTTCAATGCGAATCTCACTATGGCATGGATGTTCGTAGCCGTTCGCAATCGTTTAAGCAGTAGGTCCCGGTCTCATTAGCCTTCGTGTGCAAAACATGTTAGCGCTCATGTTTACATGCAACGTTAAGAGCTGGTTTAATGTCCTTCACATTCATTCCCATGTTTACATTAGCCAATAGGAGCCGCGGTAGCTCAGTCGGCAAAGGCAGCGTTCTCGTAACTGAAAGGTTACGGGTTCGGGGCTAGAGACGGCCTAAGATCCGCCGTGTTCGCTAAAGGTGACTGGGACACGTAAAATATCTTCTTGGTCACAAAGTCCTCCAACTTCTTAAACGATACCATTGAGGGTAGCATGCCAAACCTTGTGGTCTTTTGCTTGGTGCCTGCTTCTAAATTACAAGGTTATGCAGGTAACAAATATTTTCGATTACAATTACTACACAATTATTTTCGAATGCAAATACTACAAATACATTTATTTAACCGATTTTTTTCAAAGATCAGATTTAGTGCGATGAATCTTGAAAGAGGGTAAGAAGCGTAGTCCAACGTCCCAGCCCGGACAAAATACCTAGTTTCTTTTTGAATTCTTTTTTTCTTCTGTCATTTTTCTTCAATGAACACACATAGCACTTGTTTGTAGGTCTTAGTTTTTTATCTGTAGGAGAATTACCTCTAAACAGTCTCTCTGGGTTAGTCTCCCAAAACCTCAAGTCAAAAAAAAGTCAAAAACTCGCGATGAAATGCAAAATCTGTCAGAAAGCCCGAGCTTTCAAACAAAACAGAATACATCTTGTGGACATCTGTACGACTAATTTAACCTTAAAAAACAAAAGATACAGCCAAAACAGTGAGAACGACAAAGAAATCAGATTGCCCGTAAGCCGTACGGGCAAATCATTAAAGGCACTGTAACCACGAACGTACAATGTACATTCAAACCAGGCAAGGGGTTAACCCTCTAAGTGATTTGCACGTAAAATTCCGCCAAATCGATGATGTCTTCAAAGCGGTTGTCACGTACAATTTTCGACCTCCAAAAACGTTCCGAAAATGGATGTAATGTACATTTCTGCCAGTGTTTTCCCCTATGGAGTTTTGAGGTAGGAGGGTCTGGTCGATTGTTTAGGAACTGCACACCTACTCCCTGAGGCACAAAGACGCTGATAGCTTTTCATGGCTTTGTAAATCTCTATTTCGAAGCATTTCGTTTGCGGTAACAGATGTATCTCTAATTGCTAAACTTAAATAGCTTGGATGACTTTCGTAAAAGAGATAGAAATCATTCTCTTAAAGAATATTTTTATTTGTACTTTTAGAACCCATTATTTCTTATGGGATGATCTTCAAGACTTGACGAGCTTTATGTGTATTAAAAATTAACAATCTATAATGTCTATATATCTATTTATACTTTAGCGTATATTTTGGAGACTTTTTTTCCTCGGTGTGTTCCACTCGGAGGGTTAAAGAAAAAAGTTCTCCGAACGTGGACGGACTTCAGTATCAGCGATACACATCCCATCCCTTATGTTGGTCAAATCCTCCTGAATATAATTGCAAGAAATGAGTCAAAACAATCTCCATACCATTCCACAGACAGCTCTCCTCTTTTCCGTTCCCCTTCAATACTCTCTTTACAATACCCCGATTTATGGGCACATGATCTCCATCCCCATACGGGACATGAATCTTGCCTTTCCTCCCTCCCCGATCTGGCACTGTTTTTTCTTTTGTTCTTTACGAAGGGGGTGTCTGGCTTCTCCCCCGCCATCTTCTGCTTTAATTCATCATACCTGCCATCCCCCTCTATCGCCCCCCTACCCCCGTCGAAGGAGAGCCAACTTAAGGGGGTCGAGTGAGTCACGCACAATTCTCTAATCCCCGGTCAACCCCCTAGGTCCATCCATATCCCGCTTTTCATCCAACACGTGGGCGTTCCCGCCCCCCTTCCTCTCGTCTTCTTTTGTCTGGGATCTTTATCTTGTTGATCTTTTGGCAACGGACCCCGCTATCGCCACTTTTCTCTTGCAAGGGTTTTTCCCGAACAGATATGTTCGAAGGTTTCATACTGAAAGTACAGTGCCTAAACGGTTTTTGTCTGGGTTTTCCAAAAAGTAGCCCACGAGGTCAATTTTGTGGCCAACGAAATCTTTTAGAAAGAACAATATATCATTTACTCGTAGTTTTTTACTTCTATGAAATTCCTTAAAACACAGTACAGAAATCGACTAGCAGATTTGTCTTTCCTTTATATAACGAGATTACCATTAACAGAACTGTCCATTAAATAATGCAGATGATCTTCCCCAATCCTTCCATTAAATTATCCTTTTAAAATTTGATTTTGATTACAGCATTCATTTTTGCCCATCTTTAGGTAATATTTTCACAAAATACAAATACTTTTGTCAAAGCTATAATTGACATCTTTATTAGTAAAAACAGTCACAGTTTAAATTATTTACAGCAACTTTTACCGCCACGTTCTATCAACTTTTTAAAACGTGAATCTTCTATTGTAATCAATAACTCGCAAAATGATGTTTAATTTACGTTAAAAAAAAAGCCTGAAATTGAGTAAAATTGAGCGAAATCTAGAAGGCGACCTACAAATATCTTCGCTAACGCTTCATTTGACATCATTACTAGTAGAAACATATTTAACTTATTTGCACAAACTTTTACGGAAACGTTCTATCACCTTTTAAAGCCTGAAATTCATTTTCAATCAAAAACTCGTAAAATTATATTTTATTTAGATTAAAAATAAGCCAAAAATGAGTAACATTGAGAGAAATCTAGACGGTGACCTACAAATATTTTTGCTAACGCTTCATTTGACATCAGTACTAGTAGAAACAGTCACATATTTACTCAAACTTTTACGGAAACGTTCTATCAACTTTTATAAATTGAATCTTCTATTTTAATCAATAACTCGTAAAATGATGTTTAATTACATTACAAATAAGTCGGAAATTGAGTAACATTGAGAGAAATCTAGACGACGACCTACAAATACTTTTGTCAACGCTACATTTGACATCATTACTAGTAGAAACAGTCACTTATTTTAACTTATTTACACACACTTTTACGGAAACGTTCTATCACCTTTTAAAGCCTGAATCTCCTATTTTATTCAATAACTCGTAATTATGTTTAATTTACGTTCAAAATAAGACAAAAACTGAGTAACAAAAACTGAGTAACATTGAGAGAAATCTAGACGACGACCTACAAATATTTTTGTCAATGTTTCATTTGACATCATTACTAGTAGAAACAGTCACATAATTTAACTTATTTACACCAATTTTTACGGAAATTTTCTATTAACTTTTTAAACTTAAATCTTCTATTTTATTCAATAACTCGTAAAATGATGTTTAATTACGTTATATATCAGCTGGAAATTAAGAAGCATTGAGAGAAATGTAGATGACGATCTACAAATACTTTCGTCATCGCTACATTTGACCTCATTATTAGTAGAAACACAGTTTAACTCATTTACACTAACTTTTATTGCAATGTTATATGAACTTTTAAAAATCGAATCTTCTATTTTAATCATTAACTCGTAAAATGATTTTTAATTTACATTAAAAATAAGCCGGAAATTGAGTAACATTGAGAGAAATCTAGATGACGACTTATAAAAACTTTTGTCAACGTTTCATATGACATCATTATTAGTAGAAACAATCGCATAATTTAACTCAGTAACACCAACTTTTTGCGGAAACGTTCAATCAACTTTTAAAACCTGAATCTTCTATTTTAATCAATAACTCGTAAAATGATGTATAATTTACGTTCCAAATAAGACAAAAACTGAGTAACATTAAGAGAAATCTAGACGACGACCTACAAATATTTTTGTCAACATTTCATTTGACATCCTTACTAGTAAAAACATTTACAGTTTAACTCACTTACACAAACTTTTATTGCAATGGTCTATCAACATTTAAAACCTGAATCTTCTTTTTTAATCAATAAATCTTAAAAGGATGTTTAATTTATGTTAAAAATAAGTCGGAAATTGAGTAACAGAGAAATCTAGACGATTACATACAACTATTTTTGCCAATACTTCATTTGACATCATTACTACCAGAAACAGTCACATAATTTAATTTATTTATACCAACATTTTCGGAAATCTTCTATCAACATTCAAAACTTGAATCTTCTATTTCCATCAATAACTCGTATAATGATGTTTAATTTACTTTCAAAATAAACCAAAAAGTGAATAACATTGAGAACTATCTAGACGATGATCTACAAATATTTTTGTCAACGTTTCATTTGACATCTTTACTAGTAGAAACAGTGACATAATTTAATTTATTTACACGATATTTTACGGAAACTTTCTATCAAATTTTAAAATCTAAATCTTCTATTTTGAACAATAACTCGTAAAATGATGCTTAATTACGTTAAAAATAAGTCGGAAATTGAGTAACATTGAGAAAAATCTAGACGACGACCTATAAATACTTTCATCAAATCTACATTTGACATCAGTACTAGTAGAAACAGTCGCATAATTTAACGCATTTACAACATTCTGTTTTCAGAACCCCAACCTTGTAAACACATATCTTCCCGGTTTGCCATTTGATCCTTTTACTTTTAAATAGAATAGGCGTGAGAAGTTTTATCTGTTTACTTAATAGCATAATAATTACCTTTCAGCCTCATCGATTCGGGATAATCATGACTTTATCAAAAAAGCAATATTTACGTTGAAACGAGAGACGTTGCATTTTGATCAATGTCCCCCGTGGTATCTTTGTTTACTTTCAAGTAACGCTGTTTGTGTTTGACCATAATTGTTTTTGCCTGTTTCACAAGTTGCACGGTAGATATTTCGTTAGGGCATTTGAATCTCTAATAGTTATTTTAATATCTGTAAATATTTTATAGCTTCTGAATACAAATGCACACATTATAATATTGGGTTATATATACATATATACACACACACACACACACACACACATATATATATATATATATATATATATATATATATATATATATATATATATATATATATATATGACGTCAACCAGTGTTAAGGGGAATGGAATAATTAGTCCTTCTTATTAAAAACACTTCTTTATTTAACATGGAGTTTCCGTTTCAGGCATGGCTCGCCATTTTTATTTATTCGTGGCGGAGCTAAGCGTGGAATATGTTGACAACTCCATGTAGACGTGCTAGCTGATTATTCTAGTTTGACAAGTCATGAACTTCCTGTGAAATATCTCTGCGCCTGACCGCATTACTACAAAAGGTTACGCAAGTATCGGTCTCTTTTGTGTATTTTATTATTATTAAAAGAGTTCCCTTTTTAAAATCGTTTATAACTCACGCAATTTCTAACTACCCGCTTTTTAGATCTGAAATGTGTGTGTATATATATATATATATATATATATATATATATATATATATATATATATATATATATAATATATATATATATATATATATATATATATATATATATTTATATATATATATATATATATATATATATATATATATATATATATATATATATATATATATATATATATATATATATATATATATATATATATATATGTATGTATATATTTGTATATATTAATACATATGTATGGAAATATATATACACAAACACACACACACACACACATATATATATATATATATATATATATACATACATACATATGCATATATATATATATATATATATATATATATATATATATATATATATATATATATATATATATATATATATATATATATATATATATATATATGTATTATATAAATTACTGTTTGTTTAAACGGCAAAGCCAAATTTATACAGCTGTAGAAAGGTGTATTTAAAAACTAGGAAGTTAAATGAAAAGAAGCACAGACTTTTGTTTACATGTGAGACTGGCACGCTTCCCTACGATTTAAGCCTCGCATCTGTGTGTTCCATAAGTCAGAGGTGACGTCACGTGATGACGTCACACCCCTCCCTTTTTCTCAAACACACCGTCGAAGATGTCTGACTCCTTAGTCATCAGGGTATTCCATCTACCCTTCGATAAAGGAAGGGAGAAACACCCGCACGTGCGAACGTCACGTTTACGTGGATACCCCCCTGCCTTTTCTAAGGGGGAGGGGGAGGATGGCTCCGTAAGAAGGGGCAGATGGCACGCGCTGGACCCCCCCTCACCCTCCATTCTTTGTTGTTCTATCTTCCAATCACTTACGTCCACTCTACCCCTCGCCGTCCCCTCTTTTCGAAATCTTTCCTCTCCCGTATCCTCACGTTCGACTCCCCCCTGCACCCCCTTTGAAAAAAAAGCCGGGGGTGGTTGTAGTCCTGAGATGTGATTTGTCCCGGAGGGGATGCTGCTGGAGAAGCAATAATAAGGGGGTAGAGAGAGAAAAATCACAGATGTCATGGGTTCGACCTGGAATCAACAGATACGGCCCGCTACTCTTTAATTGCTGCGGCGTGGCCTTGAGAAAAAACAATGTTCGCTCTTCAAGTGTCTTATGCAAGTAAATGCGTTTTTGCCGGATTTGTTTCAGACGATGGTTCTCAACCTTTTTACTCCCTTGTACAGATTAAAAGCATTATTACGCGACAACCTGTTTACGCGTTGATAAAAGCAACATATTCTGTTTAAGGTTATTTTTTCCCGTTACTCTTTAATTTCTGCGGCGTGGCCTTGAGAAAAAACGACGCTCGCTCTTCAAGTGTCTTATGCAAGTCAATGCGTTTTTGACGGATTTGTTTCAGACAATGGTTCTCAAACTTTTTCCTTTATATTCAAAACCTGTCGTATATACCTTAAAATTGCCTTTTCTGCAGTAAAAAAGTAGATAAAATGAAGAGTCATATTTCTAATCTACGAGAAAAAAAAAGTTTTTTTAAATTTCATGAATTTGAATCAGATGAGATTCCACTTCAGCAAAGAAATATCACCGATTATATTCTAAATATATCGATTATAATTTAAAATTGCCTTTTCCACAGTAACAAATTATGTAATTGGAAATGTTATATTTCATCTTTATAGATAAAATATATTCCTTAAATTTCTTGTAATCGTCGAGTATACTCTTCTTTGCTATGCAAAGCGACTGACTGTTTGCTTTGCTGAACACACACACTTACAAAGGGGAAAAATTTTCAGGTCATTCAACGTGGAGAAAGGGGTTACAGTCACAGGTTAACAGAGATGTGTAAAGGGGGGGGATACATTGTTACCAAAATGACCAATGGAAGAAGCAGCATGCAGTAAAGTAAAAACATTTTATGTGTGAAAAATAACTAAAAAAAAAACCTAAAAAAAAAGGACAAACCGGTATAATAACCAATAACCTCTTTTCTTTCTCCCTTTAATGTCCAAGTCATATCTGTCGATTCCATATCGATGCCTATCTTAAATCTAAATTATCGTCTGCACAGAATAAAATAAATATCAATTAAAACAACTTTGAATAGTACAGCACGTCACGTTATGGATCAACTATCGTTTGAAACCTCATACGATGCCATTAATAAAAAAGAAAAAAAAATTTCGTGAAGAAAAACTTATAAAGAAAAATAACTCAAAAAAAAAGGACAAACCGGTAAAATAATCAATAACCTCTTTTCTTTCTGTCTTTAATGCCTGAGTCATATCTGTCGATTCCATATCGATGCCTATCTTAAATCTAAGTTATTATCGTCTGCACAGAGTAAAATAAATATCAATTAAAACAGCTTTGAATACTACAGCACGTCACGTTATGGATCAACTATCGTTTGAAACCTCATACGATGCCATTAATAAAAAAGAAAAAATTTCGTGAAAAAAAAATTTATATTTGCCTTTTATAAATGAGTACGTCTCCTACCATACACTTTAAAATACTGGATTTTAACAAAGAGGTCGCTGAAGAAATTTTAGCTCCGTAGGAGGGCGATATCTACAAAAAGGTTGAGAATCACTGCTCTAAATGTACGATTTTCCCTTAATATCTCAATTACAAATAATTTAACTGTAGCTGCCACATTTTTTTTTATCTTTAAAACAGAATATTATTATATTTCTTAAGTTAGAATCAGGAGAGAGAGAGAGAGAGAGGGAAAGTGCTCTGGCTAAGAGGTGTCTCATGTGCTACGCGACGCGACTGGCTGTGTTTGCTTTGCTGCCTAAACACAGTTAGGAAGGGGAAAATATTTTTCCAGGCTGTTCAGTGTAGAGAAAGGGTTGCAGTCGCAGTTTACGTAGGATGTGTCAGGGGTGAGATAGATTGTTGCTAAAATGACCGATGAAAGAGGAATGACGTCATACGGTAAAGGAAATGGTTTGCATGAGAAAATAACTATTTCAGACTTGAAAAATAATTGAATTCGGGATAAAACATCGGTTAAAATAAGCAATAATTTTAAGAGATTAAGTCTTTGGGAAATAAATTAAGAGACTTAAGAAGTAAAAAGACAAGATAAGACAAGATAAGATAAGAAACTTACTAAGAATGAATAAAAAAAATACTTTAATAAAATATTTTGGCAAATTTAAGAACGAAAAGGGGAAAAATTTCGTTAAAATCTGAAATAATAACTAATTATTAATGATTATTAATAAATAATTTTCAATGATTATAAATATATAATTAATAATAAATAGTAATAAGCAATTATTAATGATAATAAATATAGGATTATTAATAATTAGTAATAAATAATAAAAATTATTAATGAATATAAATATATAATTAATAATAAACAATTAATAATGATTAATAAATAATAAATAATAATTAATAATTAATAATCACTAATGAATATTAATATAAAATTAGTCATAAATAAATATTAATTATTATTAATGAATAAACAATAATATTTAGTAATAAATAACTATTATGCATCAATAATTAGTGAAAATAGTAATAAATTTGAGAAGTTAAAAGTTTTGCTTTAATAAATAATAATTAATGATTATTAATAAAAAATTTTCAATGATTTTTAGTAAATAATTATTAATGATTATAAATATATAATTATTAATAATTATTAATAAATAGTAATAAGCAATTATTAATGATGATAAGTAAATGATTATTAATAATTAGTAATAAATAGTAAAAAGTAATTATTAATGATATATATTATATATAATTTGTAATAAATAATTAATAATTATTATACTTCAGTGTGCAGAAAGGGTTGCAGTCACAGTTTATGTAGGATGTGTCAGGGGAGAGATAGATTGTTGCTAAAATGACCGATGAAAGAGGAATAACTTCATACGGTAAAGGAAATGGTTTGTAAGAGAAAATAACTATCGAAAAATAATTGAATTCGGGTTTAAAACATCGGGAAAAATAAACAATAGTTTTAAGAGAATAAGACTTTTAGAAAGAAATTACAAGACTTCAGAAGTAAAAAGACAAGATAAGATAAGAACTTGGTAAGAATAAATAAAAAAAAAACTTTAATAAAATATTTTGGCAAATTTAAGAATGAAAAGGGGAAAAAATTTCGTTAAATCTGAAATATTAAACATTAATAAATAATTATTAATGATTAATAATAAATAATTTTCAATCATTATTAAAAAATAATTATTAATGATTAAAAATATATAATTATTAATAATTATTAATACATAGTAATAATCAATTATTAATGATGATAAATATATGATTATTAATAATTAGTAATAAATAGTTATATGTAATTGTTAATGATTATAAATATGTAAAAAGTAATAATTAGTAATAAATAGTAATAAGAAATTATTAATGATTATAAATATGTAATTAGTAACAAATAATTAATAGTGATTAATAAATAATTAATAATAATTAGCAATAAATGATTAATAAATAATTAATAGTAATTAGTAATAAATAATCATTAATGAATATTAATATATAATTAGTCATAAATAAATATTAATTATTATTAATGAATAATAATTAGTGAAAATTAGTAATAAATTTGAAAAAATTAAAAGTTGTGCTTTAATAAATAATTATTAATGATTATTAACATATAATTATTAATGATTATAAATATATAATTATTAATGATTATTAATAAATAGTAATAAGCAATTATTAATGATGATAATTATATGATTATTGATAATTAGTAATAAATAGCAATAAGTAATTATTAATGATAATAAATATATAATTAGTAATAAATAATTAATAATTATTATACTTCAGGCTGTGCAGTGTGCAGAAAGGGTTGCAGTCACAGTTTATATAGGATGTGTCAGGGGTGAGATAGATTGTTGCTAAAATGACCGATGAAAGAGGAATGACGTCATACGGTTAAGTAAATGGCTATAAATAATTATTAAGGATTATTAATAAATAATTTACAAATAATTATTAATTATTATAAATACATAATTATTAATAATTATCAATAAATAGTAATAAGCAATTATTAATAATAAATATGTGATTATTAATAATTAGTAATAAATAGTAATATGTAATTATTAATGATTATAAATATATAATTATTAATAAATAATAATTATTAATAAGTAATTAATAATAATTAGCAATAAATTATTAATAAATAATTAATAATAATTAGCAATAAATGATTAATAAATAATTAATAATAGTAATAAAGAATCATTAATGAATATTAATATATAATTAGTCATAAATATTAATTATTATAAATGAATAAGCATTAAAAATTAGTAATAAATAACTATGCTTGTTAATAAATAATAATTAATAATTAGTAATAAATAACTATGCTTGTTAATAAATAATAATTAATAATTAGTAATAAATAACTATTATGTATAAATAATTAGTAAAAATTAGTAATAAATTTGAGAAGTTAAAAGTCGTACTTTAATAAATAATTATTAAGGATTACTAATAAATAATTTACAAATAATTATTAATGATTATAAATATATAATTATTAATAATTAACAATAAATAGTAATAAGTAATTATTATTTTTTTCCGGATTACGACTGACTTTTATACTCGAGTTGAGTTGGAATAGACGCTTGTTGTAAACTTACAAAGTAAACTAACTATTCGTATGAAGAAACTTTATTTTACCAGTAGATGAGGTGGAATAATCTTTTACAAGAGTATTGTCTAGTTTTCTACAGGGTTGAAATAGACGCCTGTTGTAAACTTCCAAAGCAAACTAACTATTCGTATGAAGAAACTTTATTTTACCAATAGTTCAGATGGGATACCTTTCTAAATTTATGAGAGTATTGTCTAGTTTATAACAGGGTTGAAATAGACGCCTGTTGTAAACTTACAAAGCAAACTAACTATTCGAATGGATAAATTTTATTTTGCGAGCAGATGAGTCGGATTCTTTCCTAAATTTTTATGACAGTACTCTCATAAATCTTAGGAGAAATTAAGACTATTAGGAGAGTGCATTTTTTACGAGAAACATATTATTAATTAACTGTAATTATCCAAATTTCTTTTTTCTTAAAATTAGCGTAAAATTGGACAATCGTGAATCTTGAATCTTGAATGATTGGAAAACCATAACAAAATCCGTCTCAAAACGTTTCTGGAATGCTACCTACGAAGAGTTAATTTAATCTGGAAATATATTTAGCAACTAGTTAATCTAAACTGAATAAGGTAAAACCTTTTAAATTTTTCTGGCTTACGACTGACTTTTGCTTTAATGGAGTTAAAACAGACGCCTGTTGTAAACTTCCAAAGCAAACTAACTATGTGTACGAATTAAATTTTTTTTTCTAGCAGATGAGGTGGGATAATCTCTTAAAATTTATGAGAGTAATGTCTAGTTTACAACAGGGTTAAAATAGGCACCTATAGTAAACTTCAAAAGCAAACTAACTATTCGTATGATTAAACTTTATTTTACCAGCAGATAAAATGGGATGCTCTTCTAAAGTTTATGATAGTATTGTCTAGTTTACAACAGGGTTAAAATAGGCACCTATAGTAAACTTCCAAAGTAAACTAACTATTCGTATGAAAAAACTTTATTTTCCTAGAAGATGAGGTGGGATACTCTCCTAAAATTTATGAGAGTATCGTCTAGTTTACAACAGGGTTGAAATAGACTCCTGTTGTGAATTTTCAAAGCAAACTAACTATTCTCATGAAGAAAGTTTATTTTGCTAGCAGATGAGGTGGGATATTCTCCTAAAATTTATGAGAGTATTGTCTAGTTTACAACAGCGTTAAAATAGGCACCTATAGTAAACTTCCAAAGCAAACTATCCGTATGAATAATCTTTATTTTGCCATCAAATGAAGTGGGATGCTCTCCTAAAATTTATGAGATCTCATACAATACTCTCATAATTTTTTAGGAGAAATTAAGAATATTAAAAAAGCGAATTTTTTATGAGAAACATATTCTTAATTAACGGTAATTATCCCAATTTCTTTCCTCTTAAAATTTATTGTTTGATGAAATAAGCATTATATCTAGCAACGGAAGACATTCGTTGCTCAAGACCAAATAATTTAATCTCAAATGTCTTTTGTAAGAAAGTTGTTCTTTTCGATAACATATAGAAGAAAATTGGCCAATAGTGAATCTTGAATCTTGAATTATTGGAAAATCGTAACAAAATCCGTCTCGAAACTTTTCTCGAATACTACCTACGGAGAGTTAATTTAATCTGGAAATATATTTAGCACCTAGTAAATCTAAACTGAATAAGGTAAAAGCTTTTAAATTTCCCCTGCTTACGACCAACTCTTTCTCCAGCGGAACTCCAACGGAGGTTTGTTGTAAACTTCCTAAGCAAACTAACAATTCGTGGGAAGAAACCTTATTTGGTGAGTGGATGAGGCTTTATTCTCTTCAAACTTTTGATGAGAGAGCGGTTTACAAGATATCGGAAAAGAGTCGGGGAAAACACTGTTACGGCAAATTTCGAAGGTAAGGCGATCTGCGGGAAACAAGCATCCACACAGCTGTGAAAATCGCATTCTTATTCCTCCAGCTGATCGGAACCGTTCAACACTCGGGTAAAGGGCCTTGAGGAGGGGGTGCCGAAAAGAACGGTTCGAAACGGCTGCACCGCTCCTTCTCTCGGGGGATGAATGGTGTGTGCGTAACAAGGGAGGAGGGCGGGGGTGGATCGATTAAACGGGCATTCTTCCGAACGAGGATTACTCTTCTATTCAATAATGGATAGAATTAGGGTATTTCGGTAGAAAGGATTTTCAATTTAAAGCATTCTTAAATAATTATTTGTTAAATCGGAAGTCGGGGGAAGGAAGCGGTGGGATGTGTGCCAGGTTTTTGTGTTTTCCCGTTACTAGATGGCGGATAGGTTCCTCCGCGATTAATCACATTATCTTTCGGAGGTAATGCCGTTTCTTTGTAGATTACGGGAAATATGGAGGATTTTTTTTTTCTGCGTACCTTGCCATTGTAGGGTTGCGAAGTTTCTTGAAGCACTTCTGGTTTTAGCTCGAAATGCGTTGATAATGCGTAAACACTACGATCTTTTAGAAAGAATGTTATCCGAGTAATTTTTCTTGGTATATGGTATATGAGTCGTGTTTTCATTATAACTGATTTTCTCTTCGGGTGAAAGTGAATACTTTAGTTCGCTGTTTCTTTATGATTCATTATTTTCTTGAAATACAATGACCAGTTGGGGTCGTCATTCATTCATGTGCCATTGTAGACTCTGACGAGTCTATCTCGCCAAGAGCTATTTTCTGCAGACGTCGTGCAGTATATTGCTAAATTACTACTTAGTATTTTTACTTTTCGTTTCTGATTTGTTTAGAATGTTCAATACACCTATTTCTTATTACCTTTTCAACAGCACTTTCTGATTAATTGACTTTCTCTTTAATTAAAATGAATACTTTAGTTCACAATACCATTATAAACCATTATCTCCTTGGTTGTCATTCATTCATGTGCCACTGTAGACTTTGACGAATCTATCTCGCCAAGAACTGTTTTCTTCAGACATCGTGCAGTATATTGCTAGATTACTAATTGGTTTTTTACTTGTGAATCGTTTCTGAATTGTTTACAATGTACAATATACCCATTTCCCACCACCTTCTCAGTACATTCTGAATAATTGACTTTCTCTCCGGGGGAAAATGAATACTTTAGTTTACAATACCATTATAAATCATTATCTCCTTAGTCGTCATTAATTCATGTACCACTGTAGATAAGCTCGCCTAGAGATGTTTTCTACGGGCTGCAGTATATTACTAGATTACTACTTAATTTCTTTATTCATGAGAGATTTCTGATTTGTTTACAATGTACAATATGCCCCTTTCCCAAAACCTTCTTCAGTGCTGTCTGAAGAACTGACTTTTATTTCGGGCTAAAATGAATACTTTAGTTCACAATACCATTGTGAATTATTATGCCCTTGACATGAATGAGTTGGGGTCGTCATTCATTCATGTGCTACTGTAGACTTTGTTGCTTCTATTTCTCCAAGAGCTGTTTTCTGAAGACGCGTATATTATTAGATTACTACTTAGTTTTTTTACTCCTGAGTCGTTTCTGAATTGTTTACTATATTCAAGATGCCCATTTTCCAGCCTTCCATCTTCTCAATAGTATTTTATGAATAATTGACTTTCTTTCTGGGTTAAGTTCGCAATGCCATTATGAATCATTACCTCTTTGACCTGAATGATGATTTGGGATTGCCATTCATTCCTGTGCCACTGTAAACTTTGACGAGTCTATCTCGTCAAGACCTGTTTTGCCCTCATGCAGTATGTTATTAGATTACTCAGTTTCTTCACTCGTAAGTCGTTTTTAGTTTTGCTTAGAATGTTCAAGATTCCCACCCTTCCACCTTCTCAACTGTACCAATAACAAAGTTGTATCTACAGTCAGTAAATCAGAAAGAATCACATTGAAAGTGGTAGAAAAAAAAAGCAGTGATAGCACGGCGAATGCCATACTATACAATATTTGAGTCTGACAGACTCGAATGCTATTTTTTTCCAATGCAGCAGGCGATACAGACATTACCTTAACAAGGTTGAGAACCTGTTACCCATTTAGCGCCACCCGAGAAGCTGATGTAGCTTAAGGTATCTGCGGATGCGAGCAGTGTTGCCAACTTTCAAAGGCAAAATTATGAATTCTAGGTCCTAAAATTATGGCACTGGCTTATAATTTATCGTACATTTTTGTAATAGTTAAAAATAGTGTTAAAAGATGGCGCTTATACGATATATTTTTCTCGTTATACATATCTCTCCCCCCCTACTTTTTTTTGGGGAGGGGGCAAAAAATATGTAAATATTTTAATATGATTCATTAAATATTTTCTTATCGTCCCGTATTTTACTTTAAATGAAACACCAGACATGTGATTTTTCTTTAATGATCTAAGCATAAAATTGTGTGTGTGTGTGTGTATATATATATATATATATATATATATATATATATATATATATATATATATATACTTTTTAATAATGTTATAATTCATTATTTACTGTGGTTTTTTTTTAAATATGAAATATTCAGTAATAAAACCGATTATTATTTAATAATTGGTTTAAATACTAAAAATACCGTATTTTAGTGAAAGCTACAATAGAACCAGTAAAATGCAAAATTACCTCTAATTATCCATAATTATGTAATCATTGAAGAAATATCTCCAGTATAATTGTGAATATTCAGTAATTTTGCATTTAATAATTTTATGTTTTAGACTGATTTAAATAATTTGAAATAACTAACAGATAAAAACACTGGACATAACAATTCTTAAAATTCTTTATTTTATATTCGTTTCAAAAAATATCAAACATTAGTACCTAGATCACATTCAATTTCGCAAATATACATTTTTTTATAATTGACACTTTCCTTTCTTTTATTACACAGTACATATGGGATTTCTCAACCTCTGTGTCAGGATTATTTACTTTTATTTAATGAAGAAGCACCTCAAAACATGCTCCTTAAGCTGCTCTAAAATCTACAACAATAATTATTTAATGGGAAAAAGTGATAAAAAAATTCATAATTAGACATTCTCTATTTTTTGTTGTTGATATTTATAGAGTTACAGTTAAATTACCCGTTCTTTTAATTCTCCATTAGTCTAATGTTGTTTTATCGTACAAATCAGGAAATTATCGTACAGTTTTTCAGAATTATGTCACATAATTTTGAGATTATTTTTCATCGTATAGCGTCCTAAGTTATCGTACATATACGATAATTATCGTATGGTTGGCAACACTGGATGCGAGTAACATTACCCCCGATGGGTCCTCGTAATTTTTAAGCAGGAACCAAGCAGAAGATCACCAAGCTTGGCCTGCCACCCCCCAGAGATATCGTTTGAGAAGTTGGAGGACTTTGTGACCAAGAACATATAAAGGGCTCATAAAGGC
This sequence comes from Pardosa pseudoannulata, assembly GCA_032207245.1. Lineage (NCBI taxonomy): Eukaryota > Metazoa > Arthropoda > Arachnida > Araneae > Lycosidae > Pardosa > Pardosa pseudoannulata. Next base: position 105,975 of record CM063508.1, on the reverse strand, counting down.
CTCGGCTTTTGTAAAACAGATCAAACCAATAATTTATAGCAAAGCTATCCTAAGAATTACTAAATTTCTAAAAACAATATTTGTAAACGTGGCTAGATTACTAATTTCAACATTTCCACAAACGAGAAAAATTTTCAATATTTACACCAACGATTAAAATTCAGTGTCGTTGCACAATTTCTTGTCTGTAACTTGTTTTCAAACCTTGGCAAAATTTTTTTTGTACACTTTCTTTTTTTAACAAAATAGATTTGTGACTCTCTTATCAGTTTTCTTCGGGGTGATAATGGGCTTTAGTTTTTTTTTTTTTTAAGGTTTAACCAATTACTTATATCCCAAGCGTTATTGATTCTAAACCAAAGCTCAAAATTCAGTTTCATTTATCAATTTCTTGACTGTAACCATTTTGCAAGCCTCAACATAAAATGTCTTTGTGATTAACACTAGAAATGCTACTACCACAGTTCTCTACTAATAAAAATCGCTTTGTTTTCGCAAGCAAAATTGGTGAATGTAACATCAGTTTGCTCTAGGGTAATATTAGACTTCGGTTTCTGTAAAAAAGATCAGACCAATAACTCATCTTCCAAGTCTTATTAATACTAAGAACTACCAAGCAAAATTGGTGAATTTAACATCCGTTTCTTTTAGGGTAATAATGGACTTCGGTTTCTGTAAAACAGATCAGACCAGTAAGTCCTCTTCCAAGCGTTATTAATCCTAAGAACTACCAAGCAAAATTGGTGAATCTAACATAAGTTTCCTGAGGTGTGATAATGGACTTCGGGTTCTGTAAAACAGATCATACCAATAACTCATCTTCCAAGTGTTATTAATCCTAAGAACTACCAAGCAAAATTGGTGAATCTAACATCAGTTTTCTTTTGGGTAATAATGGACTTCGGTTTTTATAAAACAGGTCAGACCAATAACTCATCTTCCAAACTTATTAATCCTAAGAGCTACCAACTTTCTAGAAACAACATTTAATTGTGTCTAGGTATCTAAACATCCGCATTTTATTTAGTGAAGAACCTCCAACATTTACACCAAAGCTCAAAACTCAATTTCGCTGCGCAATTTCTTCACTGTAACCATCTTACAAGCCTCAACTCCAATTGTTTTTGTAACTATCACCATAAATGCTACCACCACACTTCTCTACTTAATAAAATCGCTTTGTTTTTGCAAGTAAATTGGTGATTCTAACATCAGTTTCCTTAGGGTAATAATGGACTTCGGTTTCTGTAAAACAGATCAGACCAATAACTCATCTTCCAAGCTTATTAATCCTAAGAACCACCAAATTTCTAGAAATTGTGTCTAGGTGTCTAAACTCCGCAAATTATATAACGCCATGACACCAAAGCTTAAAATTCAATTTCACTGCGCAATTTCTTGACTGTAACCACTTTGCAAGCCTCAGCGCGTACACTCTTCCAGAAATAGATATTTTATTTTTTTTACCACGCTAACGAGCGCAGCAGTTCTTCTTCCAGGTCAGCCCCCCCCCCTCGCAGAAAGAGTCGTCCGTGCGAAACGGTTCTATCGCCCGCTTTCTCTCCCCCGAAATTCCTCAAAGGCCCCATCCATCTGCCGGCCACTTAAACTTTCCTCTAACCGAAAAATTAATCTACGGAAATGCACGGTCAAAAGGAACGAAAAACACTTACAGGCGATTGCCACGTAAGATAATCTTTTCTCTGTCCCCTGCATTATGTATGCGGCCGCTCTTTTCCAGAGTCGGTGTGTGTGTGTGTGTAGGTGGCGGAGGGGGGAGTATCATCTTTTTGTGTAAGATGAGCCCCCCTACACAGTGCCTTCCATTTTGTTGCGCGGTCATTATGATGACCACGTCTCCCGCATACGGAATTCCGGGCGTCCATCTTTTTGCTAGAGTGGGCGGTGGTCGCAATCATATTAAGTGCGCGCCTAATTATCTATTAAGTGGGGGGAAGGAGAGAGTTGGGGAGGGGGGGTTGGTCCTCCCGAGCGCGTAATACTTTAGTTCCGGGCCGGCGAACATCTCACGGCGTTCGATTTTCTGAGAGGGAACAGCCTACCTGTACCCTGCCGGAACTTCCAAGAATTGGGGTGTTATTCCGTCTTGCCTAAGGCGGTCGGACAAGTAAGGACGCTTCAGTCGTCAGCATTCGAACCCTTTAGGTTGCGCTAAGAGGCATTTTCTTATGGAATTTTCGTTATCGAATAATTGCTTTGGACTTCGGTTATTTGACCAAAGGGACGTTGGATATCAAATTTGCTGACGCTTTGAGCGATTTCGAGTTCCCTAATGATTGTCAATCTTAAGTTATCTGTCTACGTTGAAAACGTCCAGAAATAACCAGTAACCTCTTTTTTTTCTCCCTTTAATGCCCGAGTCATTTTTGCCGATTATATATCGATACTTATCTTAAATCTAAGTTATTATCGTCTGCACAGGATAAAATAAATATCAAGTTTAAGGTATCCGTCTACGTTGAAAACGTCCAAAAATAACCAGTAACCTCTTCTTTTTCTCCCTTTAATGCCTGAGTCATTTTTGCCGATTATATATCGATACCTATATTAAATCTAAGTTATTATCGTCTGCACAGGATAAAAAAAATATCAAGTTTAAGGTATCCGTCTACGTTGAAAACGTCCAAAAATAACCAGTAACCTCTTCTTTTTCTCCCTTTAATGCCCGAGTCATTTTTGCCGATTATATATCGATACCTATCTTAAATCTAAGTTATTATCGTCTGCACAGGATAAAATAAATATCAAGTTTAAGGTATCCGTCTACGTTGAAAACGTCCAAAAATAACCAGTAACCTCTTTTTTTTTCTCCCTTTAATGCCCGAGTCATTTTTGCCGATTATATATCGATACCTATCTTAAATCTAAGTTATTATCGTCTGCACAGGATAAAATAAATATCAAGTTTAAGGTATCCGTCTACGTTGAAAACGTCCAAAAATAACCAGTAACCTCTTCTTTTTCTCCTTTTAATGCCTGAGTCATTTTTGCCGATTATATATCGATACCTATCTTAAATCTAAGTTATTATCGTCTGCACAGGATAAAATAAATATCAATTTTTAAGGTATCCGTCTCGTTGAAAACGTCATTTTTTGACAAAAATCATAATTTTTTTTATATATATTTCTCTATTGTAAAATTACAACGTTTATGCTTCTAAATCTGTTTTTGTTTTGTCTCTACGAAATTTTAAAGAAAAGTTACAGCTATTTAAACATCAGTGACAGCTGTCAAAACAAAACGGAAGTAGCGACTTCGGAACCGGAAGATGTGAATTTAAAGCCTTTTAAAGAGCATTTTTTTTAACAAAACTTTTTAAGTTTTCATGAAGATTAGTTTACACATTTTTCTAATATTTTTAATAATTAGCAAGTCGGCAATTAGAAAGTTTTGAAGCAAGAAAGTGTGGGGAATTTTAAACATGTATTTTAATTTTTTAACAGTTTAAGTTGCTTTCATAAACTTCAAATACGTTTTTCTCAGAACGGTATTCTTAATAAAATGTAGACACTTGAAATGTGATTTTTCAAAAAGTTCTTAAAATATTTTGTTGAAAACTATTATGAATGCTTTAGATAGTATTTACTAGTAAATGACCTAAAATCTTTAAATTTGGATAATTTTTAATGATGTTACATTCATAGTTAGATATAAAGGTAATGAAAATTCGTTAAAAATTCCATGTGTATGATTTTGAAGGACCAAAATTTTTTACCAAATGTTAATTAAGAAAAGATTTTAGGTGATTTACTAGTCCAGTGTATAAGAAATGTGTTGCGTCAAAAAATATTGAAATAATTTAATTTATTAAAAAATTAGACCTTATGAAAAAACCCGATTTTTTTACTAAATTTTCTTCATTTATTAGAAATTTGATAAAACTTCTCCAGGAATAAATATTTAAGTGCAATTATCTAGGATAATATAAAAAATAAATCTAAAAATGTGAAAACATTAACTAATTTCTACGTTTAAAGAAAAAAGTTCTCCGAACGTAGACGGGTACCTTAAGTAACTAGGATATAGCCCGTCATATGACGTAATTAGTAAAATTTTAAATTTTCCAGAATTCTAAAGTAAAATATGAGGCAGATAAAATTTTTTTTGATTATTGGCTGAGAATTATCTGGTACACGCTTAATTATTGGTTTATCTTCATACTCCTCTAAAGTCTCCCAATACTGTGAATGCAGTTTAGAATCACATTCAATTTATTTATAACCGGTCTCACCAAAGTCGTTTAACGGTTAACCGCGATTAAGCCCTACCGCCAGACAATGGTGGGACGCAATTCTCACTTTAAACAGAGATTAATCGCGGTTACCTCTTTAACGATTTTAGTGAGACAGGCCCTTAGTCAAACCGTGTGTTTATGTATAATAAGAAATTTGAAAAAAAATTTTCAATTTTACAACTCCTCTTCAACCTCCACTCAAAATACAGTTTCTATAAAGTCAGAGTTTTTTGCTGGATGAGATCCCGCAAAACAAATAAACAAAATACAAAAACAAAAAACACAAAATCACAAATCACAATAAATCACAAATTTGTGATGAAAATCACACTCAGTTTATTTAATTTGTGATTAAGTGAATGTTTCAGTCTATTTAGTATGAATGTTATGTGTTTCCTTTGTGTTTTCTTTGTTAATTCAATTAGATTTTAAATATTCAATTTTTGTAAAATTTTTCCTCAAAATGTTGTTTTTGTTTATGTATCAATTTGTTGAGTTACGATCCCCTCGCCAGATTTCAAACGCCACGCTGCAAGCACGCCACGCACGCAAGCTGCAAGCACGCCAATTTCGCCAAATGTGGTTGAAGCACCAACAAGATCCATGATTAAAAACAGGAGAGTGGGCTAAGAAGAGGAGTTGAAAAAAACAAACACATACTAAAGAATAAACTTCTGAATTTTTAAAGATATATAACTTAAACGCTAGATATTTATTAGTCAGTGAAATAGACTCCTAGACTTTTATGAAAAGAAATTTGTTTTTGGTTTGGTTTGGTTTGGTTTGGAGTGCTACGGTCTACTGTTTTGCACACGAGGGCTAATGAGACCGGGACCTACTGCTTAAAGCCGATTCCGAACGGCTACGAACATCCATGCCATAGCGGGATTCGAACCCACGAACTCCGGTACCGACGATCAGCACCCTAACCAATCGGCCAGCGTTCGGCTGAAATTTGTTTTTAATACCGGTGATAAAATTTCATTGCAACAAAAAATAATCGATAATAAAATTTAAAATTATCTATTATTTAAGTCCAAATATATAAGAAATTTATTGACGTAATATCTAAGTTCAGTGATGAAACGTATGAGTTTAATAATATAGTAAAATAAGAAAGGAGTAAATGAGATGGTTAAAGGAATGACGTCATAAGGCTAGAAAATACTATTTTTACGTATTTATTACGTGATAAATTGATAAATTTAATCGCCTTCTTTTAACCGGGGAAAATAGGGCTTGAAATAATAACACTAAACGTTCGATAATAGGGGAAGGGATGGATTTAGAACGTTTTAAAGACGAAAGTAATTTTCGCTTTGATATGAAGCATATTATACCAGTTTATTTTAAAATTAGATCGATAGTTTAGGAGAAAATAAACTTTACTCGCTTTGAATTTTGCTAACCCTAACTCCTCAAGAATCCAATATGGATGCCTCTATCCATTCCAGGTCCAACCGCTTCATAAATTTGAGGACAGACGGACAGATAACTTTGGCTATTATTATATAGGGGATACAGACAAGAATTATATTATTTTCTTCTACTTTCGTTCCCTTTAACCAAAGCTGTAAATTCAGCTCTTTGCGATTTTTTTATTGTAGCCGTTTTGCAAGCGTCAGCACAAATTGCTTTAGTAACGACAGAAATACTACTACACACTTCTTTACTAAGAAAAAGTGCTTTGTTTTTGTAAGCAAAATTGGTGAATCTAACATCAGTATTCTTCAGGGTGATAATGGGCTTCGGTTTTGAACACTAATCTATATACTTAAAACGAATGAGTTCAGGAGGCTTTTGTTACTTTCGAAATTTCAATTCTTTTTTTTTTTTTCTCCCTGAGAAGAAAGGAAGGAGGTCACATGTTTGAGAACCACTATTCCGAATACTTAAGAAAAATGAGTTCAATAAGGCCTTCCTGACTTATAAGTTTATCTTGTAAGTTTGGGAACCACTAATTTAGATACTTAAGGCGAATGAGTTCAGGAATGAGGAAGTTTTTTTCTGAGATGAGAAATAGATTTTTTTTCCCATTCATTTCCCCATTGGATGAAGAAGAAATCTGATCCACGTGTTTATCTACCTTATAAGTTTGGGAACCACTAATCTCGATACTGAAGGTGAATGAGTTCAGGAATGAGGGAGGTTTTTCTGAGATGAGAAATAGCTTTTTCCCATTCATTTTCCCACTGGATGAAAAATAATCTGGTCCACGTACTTATCTACCTTACAAGTTTGGGAACCACTAATCTGGATACTGAAGGCGAATGAGTTCAGGATGAGGGAGGTTTTTCTGAGATGAGAAATAGCTTTTTTCCCAATCATTTCCCCACTGGATGTTGAAGAAATCTGATCCACGTTTTATCTACCTTATAAGTTTGGGAACCACTAATCTGGATACTTAAAACGAATGAGTTCAGGTATCAGGGAGGCTTTCCTTACTTTCGAAATTTCAATTCTTAGTTCTTTTTCTCCCTGAGAAGAAAGAAATCGGAGGTCACATGTTTGAGAATCACTATTCTGGATACTTAAGAAAAATGAGTTCAATAAGGTCTTTCTTACTTATAAGTTTACCTTATAAGTTTGGGAACCACTAATTTAGATACTTAAGGCGAATGAGTTCAGGAATGAGGGAGGTTTTTTCTGAGATGAGAAATAGCTTTTTTCCCATTCATTTCCCCATTGGATGAAGAAGAAATCTGATCCACGTACTTATCTACCTTATAAGTTTGGGAACCAATAATTTAGATACTTTAAGACGAATGAGTTCAGGAATGAGGGAGGTTTTTTCTGAGATGAGAAATAGCTTTTTTCCTGTTTATTTCCTTACTGGATGAAGAAGAAATCTGATTCACGTGCTTATCTACCTTATAAGTTTGGGAACCACTAATCTCGATATTGAAGGTGAAAGAGTTCAGGAATGAGGGAGGTTTTTCTGAGATGAGAAATAGCTTTTTTCCCAATCATTTTCCCACTGGATGATGAAGAAATCTGATCTACGTTTTTATCTACCTTATAAGTTTGGGAACCACTAATATAGATACTTAAGACTAATGAGTTCAGGAATGAGGGAGGTTTTATTCTGAGATGAGAAATAGCTTTTTTCCATTCATTTCCCCACTGAAGAAGAAATCCGATCTACGTACTTATCTACCTTACAAGTTTGGGAACCAGAAATTTAGATACTTAAGACGAATAAGTTCAGGAATGAGGGAGGTTTTTTCCTGAGATGAGAAACAGCTTTTTTCCTATTCATTTTCCTACTGGATGAAGAAGAAATCTGATCCACGTACTAATCTTATAAGTTTGGGAACCACTCATCTGGATACTTAAAACGAATGAGTTCAGGTATCAGGGAGGCTTTTCTTACTTTCGAAGTTTCAATTCTTATTTTTATTTTCTCCTTGATAAGAGATCGGAGGTCACATGCTTGAGAACCACTGTTCCGGATACTTAAGAAAAATAAGTTCAATAAGATCTTTCTTACTTTGGAGACTAAATTCTTCTTACATTTCCTTTACTACAAAGAACATCTAAGGTATGGCATGAAATAACCTTCAGTAGACAACATATTTCATACTGTGGGTTCCTCCCTAAGTGAAAAGGAGGAGGTACCCTACCATGACGTCATCCTTCCTCACTGGCCATCTTTAATTTATCCACCGGCTGGTAAACGTGCCCAAGAGCCATCTACACCCCCGAAACACTACTCTTACATGCCATTAAAAAAACGACGACAGGGTGAATATATATGATAAAAAAAAGGGCCAACTCCTCTTCCTTAACCCTTTGTCCATTAGACTGCACTTTGCTTTATTAGGGCCAGTCCCCGGAGACTTGCAGAAGGAGAGGGGAGTCGGGGAGAGGGGCAGATAAGCAATTAGATTTCCGCGCAAGAGTCCGTCCGGTGTACAGCGAAACCGCATTTACCAGATATGATGTGTCCTTCCGCGAAGAAAAATGAGTGCCGAATGGCCGCGCAGGTGGAAAAAGTTAAGCAGTTCGCGAACGCGGGAGATCAATTACTTTAATTGTCTTAGCAGTGTGGCTCGCCCCAAGTTATTATGTGTTCTTTTTTTTTGCTTTATTTTTCGTCTGTTCTCTGCACCGCCACCCCTCTTGCCTTGTTCCAGGCGCCAGCGCTTTCTATTTTCGCAAAACGGTCTTAGAGCCATTCCACATCTCGACGCTGATTGATTCCTTTTGCGGGAGTGTTTTATTATTGGGATTGTTCTCCTTTTTTTATTATTATTTTCCCTCCTTAGTTCCAGAGGAATCGTAATTGTTCGGAACGCCGGTAATCGGCCGAGTGTGCGCTCGAATGCTTCAGGGGTGGTGGTGGCAGTGGTGGGGTTAGATGATTGTGGTTGGGTGGTTTCAGAACACGGCTACTGTAAATTGCTGGAACTGATTTTTCGGCAATCGAGTTCCTGATCGCCGCTAAGTTCCATAATTTTCGGTTGGTGATAAAAGGAGGAGGGGAGTGTAGTAGAATAGTGGCTTTCCACAAAAGTGGACCCTTGAGTGTAATGTGTGAGTCTGTGATGTGTCACACTCGCTAATCTATATCGTTATAAGTAACATTTGGGCAGTATATAACCATTGTCTTGATGATTTTACAATAATTAAGTGTAAGGTGCGAATGTGTGACGTGTCACACGCTGTAATCTATATGGTTATAAGTAACAAGTCGACAGTATATAAACATCCTTGATGATTTATTAGTGTAAGATGAGAGTATGTGACGTATCACTCTCTGTACAGTTAAACAGTATATAAACATTGCATCGATTATCTTATGATAATTAGGGAGTAAGGTGCAAGTGCGTAATGTGTCACACTCTGTAATCTATATATGTTTTTAATTAATAATTAACAGTATATAAACATACTTGATGATCTTACATTTATAAGTGTAAGATTCAAATATGTGACCAGTCACTCTGTATAATCTTTATGGTTATAAGTAACAGGTAAGCAGTACATAAACACTTGTCTTGGTGATTGTACGATAATTAAGTGTAAGATGCGAATGTGTGACGTGTCACACGATGTAATCTATATGATTATAAGTAACAAGTAGACGGTATATAAACATCCTTGATGATTTATTAGTGTAAGATGAGAGTATGTGACGTATCACTCTCTGTACAGTTAAACAGTATATAAACATTGCATTGATTATCTTATTAATTAGGGAGTAAGGTGCAAGAGCGTAATGTGTCACACTCTGTAATCTATATATGTTTTTAATTAACAATTAACGGTATATAAACATACTTGATGATCTTACATTTATAAGTGTAAGATTCAAATATGTGACCAGTCACTCTGTATAATCTTTATGGTTATAAGTAACAGGTAAGCACTACATAAACACTGTCTTGGTGATTGTAGGATAATTAAGTGTAAGATGCGAATGTGTGACGTGTCACACGATGTAATCTATATGATTATAAGTAACAAGTAGACGGTATATAAACATCCTTGAGGATTTATTAGTGTAAGATACGAGTATGTGACGTATCACGCTCTATAATCTCTATGATTATAACTAACAGTTAGACAGTATATAAACATTACCTTGATAATCTTATAATTAGGGAGTAAAATGCGAATGTGTGATGTGTCACACTCTGTAATCTATATAGATTTAAGTAACAAGTAGGTAATATATAAACATTCTTGATGCTCTTACATTTATTAGTGCAAGATGCGAATATGTGACCTGTCACTCTCTATAATCTCTATGGTTATAAGTAACAGGTTAGCATTACATAAACATTGTCTTGATAATTTTACGATAATTAAGTGTAAGGTGTGAATGTGTGACACGTCACGCACTGTAATCTATATGGTTATAAAAAACAAGTAGACTGTATATAAACATACTGCTCTGCACTCTCTTTGGTTATAAGTAAAAGGTAGGCAGTATATAACCATTGTCTTGAAAATTTTACGATAATTAGGGAGTAAAATGCGAATGTGTGATGTGTCACACTCTGTAATCTATATAGATTTAAGCAACAAGTAGGCAATATATAAAAATTCTTGATGATCTTACATTTATTAGTGTAAGATGCGAATATGTGACCTGTCACTCTCTATAATCTCTATGGTTGTAAGTAACAGGTCAGCATTACATAAACATTCTCTTGATAATTTTACGATAATTAAGTGTAAGGTGTGAATGTGTGACGCGTCACACACTGTAATCTATATGGTTATAAAAAAACAAGTAGACTGTATATAAATATACTGCTCTGCACTCTCTTTGGTAATAAGTAAAAGGTAGGCAGTATATAACCATCGTTTTGAAAATTTTACGATAATTAAGTGTGAGGTGCGAATGTGTGACGTGTCACACGCTGTAATCTATATAGTTATAAGTAACAAGTAGATGGTATATAAACATCCTTGATTATTTATAAGTGTAAGATACGAGGTTGTGGCGTATCACGTTCTGCAATCTCTATGGTTATAAGTAAAAGGTAGGCAGTATATAAACATTGTCTGGATGATTTTACAATAATAAGGTGTAATGTTCGAATGTCTGACTTTTCACACTTCGTAATCTACATGGTTATACGTAACAAGTAGACGGTATATAAACATCCTTGAGGATTTATTAGTATAAGATATGAGTATGTGACGTATCACGTTCTACAATCTCTATGATTATAACTAACAGTTAAACAGTATATAAACATTCTTGATGATCTTACATTTATTAGTGTAAGATGCGAATATGTGACCTGTCACTCTCTATAATCTCTATGGTTATAAGTAACAGGTAAGCAGTATATAAACATTGTCTTGATGATTTTAGGATAATTAAGTGTAAGGTGCGAATGTGTGACGTGTCACACGCTGTAATCTATATGGTTATAAGTAACAAGTAGACGGTATATAAACATCCTTGAGGATTTATTAGTGTAAGATGCCAGTATGTCACGTATCACGCTCTGTAATATCTATGGTTATAACTAAAAGTTAGACAGTATATAAACATTAACTTGATTATCTTATGATAATTAGGGAGTAAGGTGTGAATGTGTAACACGTCACACGCTGTAATCCATATGGTTATAAAAAACAAGTAAATGGTATATAAACATCCTTGATGATTTATTAGTGATGCAAATGTGTGACATATCACGGTCTGCAATTTTTATGGTTCTAAGTAAAAGGTAGGCAATATATAAACGTTGTCTTGATGATTTTACGATAATTAGGGAGTAAGGCCCGAGGTGTGATGTGTCACTCTCTGTAATCTATATAGTTTTTTAAGTAACAGTTAGTCAGTATATAACCATTGTCTTGATGATCTTACATTTATAGTGTAAGACGCAAATGTGTCACCTGTCACTCTCTTTAGCCTCTATAGTTATAATTAACAGGTAAGCAGTACATAAACATTGCACTGATGATTTTACGATAATTAAGTGTAATATGCGAATGTGTGATGTGTCACATGCTGTAATCTATATGGTTATAAGTTACAAGGAGGCGGTATATAAACATCCTTGAGGATTTATTAGTGTAAGATGTCATTATGTGACGTATCACGCTCTGTAATCTCTATGGTTATAACTAACACTTAGAGAGTATATAAACATTGCCTTGAAGATTTTATGATAAATTGGAAGTAAAGTGCGGGTGTGTGATGTGTCACACTGTGTAATCTGTATAGCTTTAAGTAACAAGTAGACAGTATATAAACATTCTTGATGATCTTACATTTATTAATGCAAAATGCCCCTTTCAAATATAATATCTTTAAAAGGATGAGACATTCTTGTTCCCAAGCCGCTTTATCAGTAAGTATTATTTCCATATGTATCACCCATCTACAATAACATCGCAGATGGATAAATTTAGAAAATCAGCCCGAGATTTATACTGAACTCGACGAGGAGTCGCATTTGCCTCCTGTTCGCCTATAATATCTTTAAAAAGATTAGGTATTTTTGTTCCCAAGCCGTTTTATTAGTAGGTATTATTTTCAAATGTATCACCCATCTACAATAACATTGCAGATGAATAGATTTAGAAAATCAGCAGGAGGTTTATAGTGAACTTGACAAGGAGTAGCATTTGCCTTCCGTTCGCCTATAATATCTTTTAAAGGATGAGGCATTTTTGTTCCCAAGCCGCTTTTTCAGTAGGTATTATTTCCAAAAGTATCATCCTCTACAATAATTTCGCAGATGAATAGATTTAGAAAATCAGCCCAAGATCTATGCTGAACACGACGAAGAGCTGCATTTGCCTTTCGTTCGCTCATATCTTTAAACGGATGAGGCATTCTTTTTCCCTAGCAGCTTTATCAGTAGTTATTATTTCCATATGTATCACCCATGTACAATAACATCGCAGATGAATGGATTTAGAAAATCAGCCCGAGATCTATACTGAACTCGACGAGGAGTCGCATTTGCCTCCCGTTCGCCTATATCTTTAAAAGGATGATTCATTTTTGTTCTCAAGTCTCATTTTCAGTAGATGTTATTTCCAAATGTATCATCATTTACAATAATTTCGTAGATCAATGAATTTAGAAATTCAGCCCAATAGGTACACTTAACGTGACTAAGAGTCAAATTTGCCTCCCGTTCGCCTATAATATCTTTAGAAGGATAAGGCATTTTTTTCCCAAGCTGCTTTTTCAGTAGGTATTATTTCCAAATGTATCACCCATCTACAATAACATTGCAGATGAATAGATTTAGAAAATCACCCCGAAATCTATGCTAAACTTGACGAGGAGTCTGATTCGCCTCCCATTATCCTATAATATCTTTAAAAGGATGAGATATTTTTGTTCCCAAGCAACTTTTTCAGTAGGTATTATTTCCAAATGTATCAACCATCTACAATACAATTTCATATGAATAGATTTCAAAAATTAGCCCAACATCTATACTGAACTCGACTAGGAGTCACATTTGCCTCCCGTTCGCCTATAATATCTTTAGAAGGATGAGACATCTTTGTTCCCAAGCCGCTTTATCAGGAAGTATTATTTCCAAATGTATCACCCATCTTCAGTAACATCGCAGATGAATAGATTTATAAAATCACCACGAGATCTATAGTGAACTTGACAAGGAGTCGCCTTTGCCTCCCATTCGCCTATGGTATATTTAAAAGTATGAGGTATTTTTGTTCCCAAACCACTTTTTCAGCAGGTATTATTTCCAAATGTATCACCCATCTACAATAACATCGCAGATGAATAGATTTAGAAAATCAGCTGGAGATCTATAGTGAACTTGACAAGGAGTCGCCTTTGCCTCCCGTTCGCGTATGATATATTTAAAAATATGAGGTATTTTTGTTCCCAAACCACTTTTTCAGCAGGTATTATTTCCAAATGTATCACCCATCTACAATAACATCGCAGATGAATAGATTTAGAAAATCAGCTGGAGATCTATAGTGAACTTGACAAGGAGTCGCCTTTGCCTCCCGTTCGCCTATGATATATTTAAAAATATGAGGTATTTTTGTTCCCAAACCACTTTTTCAGCAGGTATTATTTCCAAATGTATCACCCATCTACAATAACATCGCAGATGAATAGATTTAGAAAATCAGCTGGAGATCTATAGTGAACTTGACAAGGAGTCGCCTTTGCCTCCCGTTCGCGTATGATATATTTAAAAATATGAGGTATTTTTGTTCCCAAACCACTTTTTCAGCAGGTATTATTTCCAAATGTATCATCTTCTACAATAATTTCGTAGATGAATGGATTTATAAAATCATCCTGAGATCTATGCTGAACACGACGAAAAGTCGCATTTACCTCCCCTTTCGCATATATCTTTAAAAGTATGAGGCAGTATTATTTCCAAATGTATCATCATCTACAATAACTTCGCAGATGAATTGATTTAGAAAATCAGCCTGAGATCTACACTGGATTCGACGAGGAGTCGTATTTGCCTCCCGTTCGCTTATATCTTCCTATGGATGAGGCAATTGTTCCCAAGCCGCTTTACCAGTAGGTAATATTTCTAAATGTATCACCCATCTACAATAACATCGCAGTGGAACAGATTTAGAAAATTAGCCAGAGATCTATACTGAACTCGACGAGTAGTCGCATTTGCCTCCCGTTCACCTACAATATCTTTAGAAGGATGAGATATTTTTGTTCCCAAGCCACTTTTTCAGTAGGTATTATTTCCAAATTTATCACCCATCTACAATAACCCCTTCCAGGTTCATTTTATTTAGTGGTTCTCAGTCAAAAAATGTCAATTTTTTATGCTTATTTTTATACATACATAATTTTTAAACATAATAGCATCATTCGCATACAACATTTCCTAAAAATTAATGTAAAAAAATCAATTTAAATAAATGAGTAATTTACATGTATAGTTGACTTTCTGTACGGCAGAAATCAGTAGACTTTAGGGTCAATTCACACAAACTATAAATATAAAGCTTAGAATACCTTCTTTTATTTTAAATTAAGTTTTATTTATATCCTATGCATTTACATAAATGATTATGAAATTATTAATTAAAATTTGGTCGTGTATGATACAATCGAAAACACGGTACTGCACATGGTCCAACATCGCAATCTGGACAGTATAACCTTGTTTCTCTTCTTACCTTCTTCCCACCGCTGTTTCTCTTTGAGCAGCAAATGTTCTAGTAGCCAGAAAAGTAAACAAAAGCATTCGAAACCATAAAAAGCACATGTGAGATAATTCGGGAAAGACTGATTGCAGAGTGCCCGAGCTACACTCGGGATGAGCCAGGATGGTACATTTCGCCTGCCCGAGTTCAGCTCGAAAAAAAAACCGGGAAGGGGATAACATCGCATATGTATAGAATCGGAAAATCAACCCGAGATCTATGCTGAACTCGACGAAGAGTGGCATTTGCCTCCTGTTCACCTACAATATCTTTAAAAGGATAAGACATTTTTGTTCCCAAGCCACTTTTCAGTAGGTATTATTTCCAAATGTATCAGTCATCTACAACAACATCGCAGATGAATAGATTTAGAAAATCATCCCGAAATCTATACTGAACTCGAAGCATTTGCGTCCAGTGCGGCTATAATATCTTTCGAAGGATGAAACATATATCTAAAGCATGCTCTGAGCGTCACCTGATGACAAAGTGATTGGGATGATAGCCTGAAACGCAGATTTCCCCCTTAATGAAATGCGCATCGTCTTGGAGCCATCTCGCTTCCAAGACATGACATTAAGTGGCTCAACGTCCCCCCCCCCATATCTTCTGCGAGAGGTTGAGGCTGTAATTGGTGATTGGCCTTTCGCAGGTGGTTTGTGGAACGGGATGCCGTGGCAGGTGGTTTCTTAACGTAAAGGGTTTCCCCTTCGCAGGTGAAGAAGACATTCCATCGAACGCTCGGCCACTGCCCCGCACGCGTCGATGCTTGCCCGGCGCGTGCCTTCGTTTTTCTTTTCTGCGCTTTCCAGTTCTTTTTTTTTTCTTTCTTGAATGCAGGAGGTTCCAATGGAACTATTTCGAGTTGTATAAAAACGTGGCTGGTTTGTTTTTTTTCTGTATGCCGATTATATATTTTTTTGGTGAATGAACTAGAAACTACAGATAATTGATTCGAGATTTTTTTAACATGCTATAATAGGCATGCGTACTTGTACGCTACACTATATTGCCAAAATGTATTTAGCATTATAGTGTATGAATAAGCTAATTTATAAACTATATATAATCGAATATAATCGAATTGAAAATCCTTTTTATTTACTACTTTTGCAGGCATGCATTATTATACTTAACTAGCATATAGACCGTCATATGACGGGATCAATAAAATTTTCAATATTCCAGAATTGTAAAGTACCCTTTAAGGCAGGTAAAAAAATGGTTTGTTGTTTGGCTGAGAATTATTTTACAACAAAATATTACCTTAAGAAAATTATTTACGTAATATCTAAGTTTAGTGATAAAACGTATGGAAATAATGCAGAAGATATTTAAATAATCTAAAATAAATGATTAAATGAGATGATTAAAGGAATGATGTCATAATGCTAAAAATTTTATTTTTACCTATTTATTATGTGATAAATTGATACATTTAATCACCTGCTCTTAAAATGGAGCTTGATATAATAATGGTAATACGTGAATTTAATAAAAAAAAATCATAAAAATTTGAAAAATTGTAAAAATTTAAAAATAATAAAACAACTTTAGGAATAAGAATTCAAAAGAAAAAGCAGAAATTATTAAATTAATTAGACATTTAGAAAAATTCGGTTACATCGGGGGCAGAATCATTAATCTGAGAAGTACGACGATCAAATGGGCAGACACTTTACCCCATGTGCCAGCTTAAACGTGGTGAAGGAAATGGTTAGAATATATAAAGGTCAAGTAAAAACAGTCCAAAAATTTAAATATTGCACTCCGCCCTCGCCATCCTATAATAATGAATTTAGTATAGAATAAGGCTTGAAATAATAGCATTAAACGCTAAAAAAGGGGGGATGGATTAGATTTTGAACTCGCTTTGAATTTTGCTAACCCTAACTCATAAAAAATTCAATATGGATGCCTGTATCCGTTCCAGGTACAACCGCTTCAAAAATTTGCCGACAGACACTTTAGGCTATTATTATATAGGGGATATGGCCAAAAATTTATAGAATAATATAGTCTATAGTGTATAGTATACACAAATTTATACACTATATTTAGCAATATACAATATAAATTTGGTGATTGAGTAAAGAAATAAAGATGATTGAATAATCCAGACATTTTTGTTACTTATTTTTACATACATACGTGTTTATACATTATATTGTCAAAAATGAATTCGGCAATCTAGTGTATAGTAAATATGAAAATGTATACACTATATTTGACAATATGGTGCATAAATTTAGTTAATGAATGATAACTCAAGATAATTTATTACTCGAGATCCTTTTTATTAGTTACTAATGCAAATATGTATTTTTATACTTTTTGGGGCCAAAATTTTTAAATTGTTTAACAATGCTCAAATTTATACATTATATTTTCAATATGGTGTATAAATTTAGTGTATGAATGAGAAAATAAGTATAATTGAATTGGAAATCCTTTTATTAAATACTTTTGCAGGCATGCATTATTATAATTTATATGGCCAAAAATTTATTTAATTTTATAGTGTATAAATGCACAAAGAAACAGGGAAGTGAAAATAATTTGAATGATTGAGACTGTTTTTGTTACTTATATTACAGGCATGCGTGTTTATACACTAAATTGCCAAAAATGTACTTAGCAATATAATGTATGTATGTAATGTAGCAATATAATGTAACACTATATTTTTCAATATAGTGTGTAAATTTCGTGAATGAATGATAAAGGTATTGAATGCTGGAAATCCTTTTTGTTAGCTTCTTCTGCAGACCTGCGTTTTTATACTTTATGGGACCAAAATTTTATTTAACAATACAGAGTATAAATGCGCAAATTTATACATTATGTTTGCAATATGGTGTATAAATTTAGTGTATGAATGAGAAACTAAATATAACTGAATTGGAAATCCTTTCTATTAACTACTTTTGCAGGCATATATAATTATACTTTATACGGCCAAAAATTTATTTAATTATATAGTGTATAAATTCACAAAGGAACAGGGAAGTGAAAATAATTTGAATGATTGAGACTGTTTTTGTTACTTATGTTACAGGCATGCGTCTGTATACACTATATTGCCAAAAATGTACTTAGCAATATAATGTATGTATGTAATGTAGCAATATAATGAAACACTATATTTTTCAATATAGTGTGTAAATTTCGTGAATGAATGATAAAGGTATTGAATGCTGGAAATCCTTTTTGTTAGCTTCTTCTGCAGACATGCGTTTTTATACTTTATGGGGCCAAAATTTTATTTAACAATACAGAGTATAAATGCGCAAATTTATACATTATGTTTGCAATATGGTGTATAAATTTAGTGTATGAATGAGAAACTAAATATAACTGAATTGGAAATCCTTTCTATTAACTACTTTTGCAGGCATGCATAATTATACTTTATATGGCCAAAAATGTATTTAATTATATAGTGTATAAGTACACAGATCTGTACACTATATTTAGCAATATACAATATAAATTGGGTGATTGAATAAAGAAATAAATATAATTGAATAATCTAGACATTTTTGTAACTTATTTTTACATACATGCGTGTTTATACACTATACTACCAAAAATGAATTCGGCAATCTAGTACATAATAAATGCGCAAATGTATACACTATATTTGACAATATAGTGTGTAAATTTAGTGAATAAATGTTAACCAAATATAATTGAATACTAGAGATCCTTTTTGTTAGCTTCTTCTGCAGACATGCGTTTTTATACTTTATGGGGCCAAAATGTTTTAATTGTTTAAAAATACAAAGTATAAATGCGCAAATTTATACATTATATTTGCAATACAGTATAAAAATTTAGTCTGTGAATGAGAAACTAAATATAATTGAATTGGAAATCCTTTCTATTAACTACTTTTGCAGGCATGCATTATTATACTTTATACAGGCAAAAATTTATTTAATTATGTAGTGTAGAAATGCACACAGGAACAGGGAAGTGAAAAAAATTCGATTGATTGAGACTGTTTTTGTTACTTATTTACAGGCATGCGTATTTATCCAAAATGTGTAAAATGTTTTTAAATAAATTATAAATTGGACCGTTTTGATGGAAAAGTAAGAAAAAAAATTATTTCAAAAATACTTGATGCCATCACGTGTATAATCATCGCAAACTTAATTAGTTTAAATTCAAATTCCCAAATCGCTTGTATGGGGATTGGATCCTGTTAGAAAATTAGTTACTTTATTTTTATAATAAGTAATTTATATATTTTATTTTATTTCTCATAAACACTGATGATATTAATGAAAATAATCGTACTAAATATATACATATAAAGTATCACCTTTTAAGAAATCTTGTAATTGAAAAATCTTTCAAATTAGAAAATATTAGCCGTAAAAATAATCTATCCGATATTTTTGCTAAGCCTTTAAGTAAGGTTGAACTTTATAATTTTATGAAAGAACTATACGAAAATATACTGTAATGTGTTTCCTTGGGAGTTTAATAATGCGATTATTCAACTGTTTTTAAGATTTGAATAATGTTCATAATTATTAAGTCAATTTGTTTGTATTGTGAGAATTATATTTGTGTAATAACTTTTTCTTCAAAATATTAGAATTGTACGATATCTGTAAATGTTTAAACAAATGTTTTGTTTCAGTCTTGTGTACAGTCAGTGATTATGAGAGGGGGGGCAATGTTAGCAAATTAGTTACTTTATTTTTATAATACGTAATTTATATATTTTATTTCTCATGAACACTGACGATATTAGCATATTATGCATGTATTTTTCTTTCGAGCCGTGACGTATTGCATACGTCTGAAGATCGTTTCTTTCAGTACCGATAAGTACTCGGGGGAAAGGCTATGTATCAGTCGGTAGTAGTTGTACGGTAGTCAGCCGATGTTTATTTTCCTTTCAATAAATGTAGTTTTAAATTATGCTAACGTTTGTCTTAATACTGTTCAGGATTAATAGGGCAAGATGCTTCTGCTTCAACTGTTATTCTATTATAGCTTTAAATAAGCTAACATTGGTTATGGGCCAGTTTTAGTCCATTAACCTGAACAGTGGACTATAAGCAAGTTTATATTTGCCTCGATGGGGGGACTGTTACAGCCCTAATCAAGCAACAATTCCTGAACTCACTGAAAGAAGTATAGCTGTATTTTTACGTACGCTATAGAGAGTTTAATCGAGCCACTGAATTCTGAGAATGACTCTACGCGGGCTGATGACGTAAAGGTGTTATTATTAGAAAAGGGATCATGGAAGTTTATTAACGGAACCCTTGAACTAGATCCGAAAGCTACAACCAAGGAAAAGCAAGATTTTGAGCTCAGACGAGAGTAAGCTCGATCAGCTTACTCTACTATATAATTCCCGTATGGCTTTTGCTGGGTCGGGAGTAATAAGTAACTTACTCTACTATATATTTCCCGTATGGCTTTTGCTGGGTCGGGAGTAATAAGTAACTTACTCTACTATATATCTGAATGTGAGTCAAGATTATAGAACCTTAATTTCATCGACGACGAGTGGACAAGAAGCCTGGGAAATATTAAAGAATCACTTTCAACCTGTTACACGAGCGAGGATTGTAAACCTGTTAGTGAATTTTTCGACACTCGGATTCACCCCGGAGAAATCAATCGTCGTTTTTGCTGCAAGACTACGACGTATCGTGAAACAATTAGAAGACTAGTGACACCCCTTACAAGATATATATCAAGCTTTTCAACTCCTCAGATACCTTCCAATGGAATATCAAGGCATTATTCAACCCATATACAGATGGCCGGATAAAAACTTCAAGTTTGACTCGGTGCTTGCTGAACTTCAATGTGAGGAGAGCCGCCTACAACAATGTAAGATAGATTCTGATAAATCTTTAAATGTTGCTTTTAATGTCAATCGTAAAAATAATGATAATAGTAGTGAAAGTGTATCTAATGTACCTGTAACTAAAAATCTAAATTATAATAAGGGATCTGAAATTGGAACTTGTTTCAGATGTAAGAAGTATGGTCATTTAATTGCTAACTGCAAAGTCAAATCTATTTTTTCTAAAAGTAGAAATAGAGTAAAGGTGATTATACGAGCTCTAACATTACTGAACTGTTAACGGAAGCTTGTGTAAATCAATCAACCACTCTTGACAAATTTCCTTGGGTGTTTGATTCGGCAGCCTCTGACCATTTTTGTAACAATTTGGATATATTTTCTTCTTATAAACTTAAAAAAATAGAGAATGTAACTAGCCCAGTTGAGGGGATTGGTACAGTTGATTTTACCGTTCGAATCAGTAGTAAACTTAACCGAGTAAGATTAACCACTTCCGGTAGGATTTAATAATGAAAAACTGTGCATGAAATAACCATTTAATTTTTATTTAAAAAAACTTGTTTCATTTTACAATTTTTGCATATTCTTAATTAAAATCCACTTTTTACATAGTGTTAAATAATATCAGAAACAGTAAAATTAAGAAAATATCAAAGCAAAACATTAATAAGGTATACAGATAATAGTCTTCAAGCTAGTGGTACTTTTCAAAACAAAGTGCAAAGGAATTCTTAATTGTTTACACCGCCAAGTAGTCTCACTTTTAATTTGATTCTTGTAACACACACGGCATTTCTTAGTAGGTTTTCTTTTATTCTGACTCATTCATTTGGCAATGACTTGTACCAAGTAAACAATATGCAATAGTGACTTGTGATTTTCACAAGTGATAAAAATGTTGCCAAATTCAGTACACTAGAAATTTTAAACTAAATTAATTATCATATTTAACAGTAACTTCAATCGCATGACGAGTGTAGCTCGTCATTGTGCGGTATGGAATGAAAAACTAATGACGAGCTAGACTCGTCATTTTACCAGAAGGGGTTAAACAACGTGAAGTATTCCCCTAAATTACGTCGTAATCTTATATCAGGGCCATTCATTGAAAAAGCGGGATATTCGTTTGTAGGAAATAAGGGAAAAACATGGGTTTTTAATAAAAAAAGGTCAGAAACTATTTTATGCTAAACGTATCAATGGATTATATTACTGTAAATCTCACTATCCTAAAATACAGAATAGAACTGTTTATGAGTATAACAGTAAAGTCGAAATCCTAGCATCTGAAAGCAGTGATAATTTAGTTTTATGGCATAATAGATACAATCGTGTAATCGTGTAAATACGGAATATATCAACCAAACGAGTAATAATGACTCGGTGACAGGCATACCAAAAATTAAACCCGTTAAAATAAATTGTGAGGATTGTAAGTTATCTAAAAGTAGAAGAGTGTCACTTAAGCCTATTCCCTAAAATAAGATCGTCGAAACCACTAGAGTTACTACAGATGGACGTTGCTGGTACAATGGATGCAGTATCATTGGGCTGGAGTAAATACTTCTTAACCCTCCGAGTGGAACACACCGATTAAAGAAGTCTCCAAAAAATAGGCTAAAGGTTTATTGTGTCAATGGCCAAAGCGTTCTATGATTTTTTCTTCACCCTTTGTCGACTAGAATGGAATACGGGAAACCCACCCTCGTTATTGTCCCTTTACTTCCGGTTATAAAGAGATATATAAATAGGTATTAAAAATTGTTAGTTTTTAAAACGCATAAATCTCGTCAATTCTCGATAATCCCATAAGAAATAATGGATTCTAAAAGTAGAAATAAAAATATTCTTGAAGAGAATTATTTATATTTTTTTACGAAAGTTATCCAAGATATTTAAGTGGAGCAATTAGAGATACATCTGTTACCGCAAGCGAAATACTTCGAAAGAGAGATTTACAAAGCCATGAAAAGTTATCAGCGTCTTTGTACCTCAGGGAGTAGGGGTGCATCCCTCAATAAATGAGTCAAAGAGGGATGCAGTTTTTAAACAATCGACCTGACCCTCTTGCCTCAAACACTGCCAGAAATGTACATTACATCCATTTTCGGAACGTTTTTGGAGGTCGAAAATTGTACGTGACAACCGCTTAGAGGGTTAACTATTATAGATAACTTTTCTAAAAAGGTAGTAATATACCCAATGACTCAAAAATCTGAAGTTTTTGACTTTTTTATAAAATTTCAAAAGAGAGCTGAACGCTTTTTAAACTCTAAAATTATTAATGTTAGAAGCTATAACGGTCTTGCATTTTGTAACACAAAATTTTCCCACTTCTTAGAAGAACAAGGCATAAATCGCTGAGAAATTTAATTGCACTGCAGTAGATGCCGTTAGAGCAATGTTAAGTCGTAGTGGTTTAGATGATAAAAGGTTTTGGGCAGTAGCCCTTTTATGTTTTACGTATACGTGGAACCGCGTTTGCCACAAAAATATGACTAAAACTCCTTTTGATCTATTTGGTGGCGGAAAACCCATGGTAACCCATTTAAAGACATTTGGCTGTGTAGCTTACGTTGGAATCTCGAAAAAGCTAGGAAGAAAACTCGATTTGAGAACCAAAAAAGGGTATTATGGTGGAAACAAAGGATACCGCATATGGCTCGTAAATAAGCAGAAAGTACTCGAAACGATTGTTTCATTTCAAGAAGATTTAATGCACAAGGAAGCTGTCCTGGGTCCTAGAGTTAAAATAAGTCCTAATTCAATTTCAGACGATGAGGAATTTGATACGGATAACGAAAACCATACCGACACCTCAAGATTAATTCCCTGCGAGGACATTGAATGGGTTAGGAGAGCCTTTCCTCGAAAAGATGGCCGAACGCTGGCCGATTGGTTAGGGCGCTGATAATCGGTACCACAGTTCATGGGTTCAAATCCCACTGTGGCATGGGTGTCCGTAGCCGTTCGGAATCGGCTTTAAGCTGTAGGTCCCTGTGTCATTAGCTCTTGTGTGCAAAACAGTAGATCGTAGCGCTCCAAACCAAACCAAACCTCGAAAAGATGGCTCCCGTACCAATATATACTGCGGTATAGAAGGTACAAATGTTAGATTTAGATCAAATAACGATGTGCAAAAGTACTGTAATGAGCACAAAATTGAATATAAAGGCAGTTTATTAAACTTTAGTAGTAAAAATAAGTTTTCAGGTAAAGTTATCCCCAATGACAAACTGGAAGTTAATCACGTTAAAATAATTATACCTAGTAATTTTGAGGAATGTAAAAAGGTTTCAGAATTCAATGAATGGCATAAAGACATGAATGAGGAAATTGAAATCATGAAAGAAAGGAATGTTTGGAATCTGGTTCCCCCAAACAGTAAATATAAAGTTTTAGGTAACCGGTGGGTTTACACCGTAAAGAAAAATGAAAAGGGGGAGGTAGTTCGATATAAAGCACGTTTAGTAGCATTGCGGTATAAGCAAAGAAAAAAGGAAAGTTACGATGAAGTCTTTAGCCCTGTAATAAATTTCACCTAATTCGTATGTTTTTTGCAATACTTGTTTGCTTATTAGGTTTTAAACATTGTCAAATAGATATCAAAAATGCATACTTATATGCTAATCTTTCAGAAACCATACCCCAAGGTTATATTAATGTTGAAATGCCAGATTGCGTTTGTAAGCTGAACAAAGCTATATACGGGTTGAAACAGAGTGGTGGAGATTAGTTCGTTGACATGCACAACATCCTAGAAAGTTTGAATTTTGTAAAAATTGAATGGTGTAATTGTGTTTACTATCACGAAAACAGTACTATACTATTATATGTTGACGATATTGTTCTGTTTGGTAAAACGTCTGAAAGCATAGAACATGTTGAAAGACATGTTTGACTTGAAAATACTTGGTACAACGAAAACATTACTTGGTGTGGAATTCTGTGAAATAAATGGAAATTTGCATATTCATCAAAAGGGCTATATTAGTAAAATTTGTAACATGTTTAAAAAATACAATTTTCCAATTTCCTCTTTACCCTTAGCAAAAGGAGTAGTACTTTCAAAATCGGATTGCCCTAAGTCAGAACAAGAAATTTCAGAGATGTCAAAATTACCTTATCGTAGTATAATAGGATGTTTTATCATTTTTAGCCGGTCGAACTAGACCCGATATAAGTTATGCCATGAATATCTTCTCCCAGTTTCAGGAGAACCCCGGTTTAGTTCACTGGAACTACTTGCTTAAACTATTAGGCTACGTCCAAAATACACAACATTATATGTTAAACTTATCAAATATAACAGAAATTAATGTCAGATGTTTTTCCGATTCTGACTTTGCGTCGAATCGTGACGACTGTATCTCTATGGGAGGTTTTATATTGTGACGCCTTCAGTATTCTCAAATGAGAGGTAGCCTGAATAATGGATCACAGACAAATTATAACATTGGAAATTTACTTTAATTATGGAATAAATACGCTATTTACAAAGGAATGTAAATTCCTGAATCATCTAGAACAGCAAAGGATGATTACCGATAACACTTCCTCACGACGATCACAGTCGAAAGAAAAAACAAGAGATTTACTAATCTCTTACAAATGGGGAGGCTTTTCAGGGTGCAATCAAACCCAACATATCCCCCGTTCGGCCCAGAGATTCTGCCGCTCCCTATATGAGCGGACTTTACGAATCTCCCGAACTATAGTCCATGTAAAATCTATTGGCGCTTCAAGGTCACACTTTCTCGTTTCCCCAGTCATCGGTTACTATGGTAGCGACCAAGAAGCCTGTGCATTCACACTTATTTTTAGCACTTCAGTTCAGGATTTGATTCCAATGCGTTCAGACTTGCTTTATTATTATAAGCAAAGTCAAAATTTTCAGTTGTGCATAAATGCGTTAACTATTTACATAAAGAAAAGTTTAACAATATGTATAAAATGGTTATAATAAATCAGATGTTTTTGTAAAAATACAAAAATTCATTTTAATTTAGAATTCTTACTAAAACATTCGGAATCTCTATCTTCTAAAAAAAATTTCACTTTCTAAAAATGTGTCAACAGAACATAAATCTTTAAATACATAATAAAATTATACAAAATATTGTTATTGCATTAAGACCTCTTTCAAATCTTGTAAAATCATAAAATAATTAATACAGTACAATTTTAGAATACAAAATTTACTATGGTCCACATAACTTCGTATTATACTTATTAACATACAACTTAAATTTAAGGAATTTCAGGACTACATTCTCTTAAATAAATTAATTATTAAGAAATACTTTTGATATTTAAATTAAAAGAATCATACAAATATAAAGAAAAATAGTGAGAAATTATAAGATGCTTCTGTTCAACTGTTATTCCATTATAGCTTTAAATAAGCTAACAGATCCTGGGATTTTTCGTACTGAAGCCCGTCGCGCCGACCCCTGAGCCACAGATACGTTAGATGTGAGGATTTTCTAGCGACATTATAATAATCTCAATAAGCTCCCAGTTTTCAATTTATAAAAAAAAAACATTTTCTATCGGATTCAATTTTGAGTCTAAACAATTCTCGAATAAACTTAACCCCTTCCGGTAAAATGACGAGTCTAGCTCGTCATTAGCTTTCATTCCATACCGCACAATGACGAGCTACACTCGTCATGCGATTAAAGTTACTGTTAAATATGATAATTAATTTAGTTTAAAATTTCTAGTGTACTGAATTTGGCAACATTTTTATCACTTGGGAAAATCACAAGTCACTATTGCATATTGTTTACTTAGAATTTCTTGGTACAAGTCATTGCCAAATTAATGAG
Source organism: Pardosa pseudoannulata (assembly GCA_032207245.1). Classification (NCBI taxonomy): domain Eukaryota; kingdom Metazoa; phylum Arthropoda; class Arachnida; order Araneae; family Lycosidae; genus Pardosa; species Pardosa pseudoannulata. Next base: position 79,382 of record CM063508.1, on the reverse strand, counting down.
TCAGAATAAAAGAAAACCTACTAAGAAATGCCGTGTGTGTTACAAGAATCAAATTAAAAGTGAGACTACTTGGCGGTGTAAACAATTAAGAATTCCTTTGCACTTTGTTTTGAAAAGTAGCACTAGCTTGAAGACTATTATCTGTATACCTTATTAATGTTTTGCTTTGATATTTTCTTAATTTTACTGTTTCTGATATTATTTAACACTATGTAAAAAGTGGATTTTAATTAAGAATATGTAAGAATTGTAAAATGAAACAAGTTTTTTAAATAAAAATTAAATGGTTATTTCATGCACAGTTTTTCATTATTAAATCCTACCGGAAGGGGTTAATTACATACACAAAATTTCATCAAAATCATTCCAGCCGTTTAGAAGGAATTCTATTACAAACACACGGATAGAAGAATTTGATATATAAAGATATATACATATATCTTTACATAGTAGTTACATATATCTAGACAAGTATATGTAATTTTACGTTCTTATAAATTGTATTAATATTTAATTGCGCTTCTCGTAAACTGAATAATAACCCTAGAATATAAAAAATATATAGAGTGCAAGTTGATAATGAGGAATGTAAACAATGCGAAACAATAAAAGTAAATATGTAAACAAAAAATTAATAATGTTTTGTTTCATTAGAAGTACTAAACACCATTAAACAAAATAATTGTTTTTGAAAGATATGATTTACACAATGGGTTTTGAACGACTTATATTGGTAATTACCGGTAAGAATACATATTTAAACATATACATGTAAAGAGACTGACTTCTCTATGGGGGGTTGCAGTCATGGCCATAAAAATGATACCGTTTCAGCTAAAGACCTTTATTAAGATAACTTTGAAGGACGGGTTCCCACTTCATCATAGGGACAAACTGAAGGGTCAGCTAGCATGAAGTTCTATGTACAAGACACTTAACACCTGGGTCAACATCTGTGGGAAAATATCTCTAGAAAAATTCTGTCTCCGCTAGCGTGTATCTCCTTTTTATGTGGAAATTTCCAAAATTGTCCGCTAGGGCCATGTAGGTTTATAATTGGCCAGGCCCCTTCTCTGAGGGTGTAACCTGTAGCCCCAGTGGTCAATTTAGGTTAGGGGTTAAAAAGGGGAATGGAAAATGACGGGAATTTTTACCCTTGATTTAAGTTTTGAAAACCCCTGAGAATTTTCTTTACATACACATATACATTGTATTTTGCACATACACATATACGTTGTAAATATTTGAAAGATATGATTTACTCAATGAAAGCCACAGTGGGTTTTGAATGACTTATATTGGTAATTACCGGTAAGAATATATGTTTTAACATATACACATATACATTGTATTTTGCACATACACATATACGTTGTACATATTTGAAAGATATGATTTACTCAATGAAAGCCACAGTGGGTTTTGAACGACTTATATTGGTAATTACCTGAAGAATACATATTTGAGCATATACACATATACATTGTATTTTGCACATACACATATACGTTGTACATATTTGAAAGATATGATTTACTCAATGAAAGCCACAGTGGGTTTTGAACGACTTATATTGGTAATTACCGGTAAAAAAATTATTTACCCTCAAAGACTGATGGTATGGTACATTTGACAATTTAACGTAAATTGGTTTATCGTACTATAAACCCTAGTGAATTGACACCTTTTCTTTACATCTCCTTTTCTCTTACAGAAGGTGTGTTAGGCAAGTCTCCCTACATCCTCCCCTCCTTTGCTTTGTTCCATATACACCCCCCATTGTTTCGCACACATGTACCTCCATTTCTCACTGTCCGTAACGTTCGTTTCAATTAGAAATCCCTGACCTCCCCCCCACGCATCACCCCCTTTTCCCTCGCATATCGGGTTTGTGTAACTGCAGCATCACGTGACCGTCGTGTGGTATGGACAGTGTCTCCCGATACCGCCACATCTCCATCATAACAGGCAGGTAGGAGAAGCGAAGATTCGTTTTCCCGCCCGTCTCCATGGCAACCGGGAATGTGACGTCGCCGAGCGGACCTTTCAATTAGCGCCCGAATAGTTGGGGAGGGCGCAAATGGACCCAGAGAGGGTGTGGGGACCCCCTTTCGAGTGTGGGACTCGTACAAACACACCTGGACTCAGTTGACCGGGGGGGAGATCATTAATCTTGAATAGTAGTAGCAAGTTAAGCTGAGTGTTTAAACTCGCTTTGTATCTGAACCCATTTCAGGCTATTTATTCCGCAGAATTTAATCTCTAATTGCAATTGGAAGTTACCGTGCTTGAGCCACGAAGTCGATGCTATGTTTTTTGGTTCGTAGCTATGTCCAGCGCTCTAACTAAAAGATGCGGACATCTTTAGCACCTTAGATATTTGAGGAAGGTACAAATAAACCAAAAAAGGAGGCGTAGGTCCGCAATCAAGTTTAAGATGAAGTATCTGAGTTCATCTAATTAGTGGGAAGACCTTGAGAATTAAAACCGGAGGAAAGAATCTTGAATAATAGCAGCAAGTTAAGCTGACTGTCTGAATTTGCTTCCATTTTCAGGCTGTTTATTCCGTGTTTTTGGTTTTTTGGTTTGTAGCTACGTCCAGCTCTCTAACTGAAAGATGAGGATATCTTTAGCACCTTAGATATTTGAGGAAGGTACGAATAGACCCAAAAAGGATGCTTAAGGCCTCAGTCGAGTGTAAGAGGGATGCAGTATCTGAGTTCATCTAATTGGAGGGAAGACATTGATGGGTAAGACCGGGGGAAAGAATCTTGAATAGTAGCAGCAAGTTGTTAAGCTGAGTGTTTAAACTCGCTTTGTATCCAAACCCATTTCAGGCCATTTATTCCGCAACATTTAATCATTGGATAGAAAACGGAGTTAGCGTGTATAAACCTTGAAGTCAATGCTATGTTTTTTTGGTTTGTAGATTTGTCCAGCCCTCTAAGTGAAAGATGTGGATATCTTTAGCACCTTACATATTTGAGGAAAATACAAATAAACCAAAAAAGGAGGCGTAGGTTCGCAATCAAGTGTAAGTTGGATGCAGTATCTGATTTCATCTAATTAGTGGGAAGACCTTGAGAATTGAAACCGGAGGAAAGAATCTTGAATAATAGCAGCAAGTTCAGCTGAACTTGCTTCCATTTTCAGGCTGTTTATTCCGTTTTTTGGTTTTTGGTTCTGTAAATAGGTCCAGCCCTCTAACTGAAGATGTGGATATCTTTAGCATCCTAAATATTTGAGAAGGTACAAATAGACCTAAAAAGGATGCGTAGGTCCTCAATCGAGTGTAAGATGGATACAATATCTGATTTCATCTAATTGGAGGGTAGACCTTGAGGGGTAAAACCGGAGGAAAGAATCTTGAATAATAGCAGCAAGTTAAGCTGAACTAGCTTCCATTTTCAGGCTGTTTATTCTGTTTTTTGGTTTTTTGTCTAGCCTTCTAACTGAAAGATGTGGATATCTTTAGCACCTTAAATATCTGAGGAAGGTACGAATAGACCCAGAAAAGAGGGGTAAGGCCCCAGTCGAATGTAAGATGATACAAACATATCTGAGTTCAACTGATTGGAGGGAAGAAATTGAGGGATGAAACCGAGAAATGAATCTTGATTACTAGTAGCAAGTTAAGCTGAGTATTTGAACTTGCTCCATATACAACCCATTTTCAGGCTATTTATTCAGCAACATTTAATCTCTGAATAGAACACGGAGTTAGCGTGTTTGAGCATCGAAGTCCGAGCTACGCTATTTATTGTGTATAAAATATATCTCGACTTTTAACTGGAAAATTTGGACATCTTTAACACCTTTAACATTTGAGGTAAATACCTTTAACATTTGAGTTAAGGCATAAGGATCGAGTTAATTTCTTCATTACCCTCCTTCTGCTTATACACTACTTATCATAATTTAATGAATTTCTCACGTGATTCATTAAAAATAGCAAAAAGAAACGGATCTACTTAATTCCTTCATTATCCTTCTTACTCTTCTGCTTCCACACTATTTATCATAATTCAATGCTTTTTTCATGTGATTCATTAAAAATAGTAAAAAGAAACGAATGGAATTAATTCCTTCATTATCCATCTTTCTCTTATGCTTCCACACTATTTATCATAATTCAATGCTTTTTTCATGTGATTCATTAAAAATAGCAAAAAGAAACGGATCTACTTAATTCCTTCATTATCCTTCTTACTCTTCTGCTTCCACACTATTTATCATAATTCAATGCTTTTTTCATGTGATTCATTAAAAATAGCAAAAAGAAACGGATCTACTTAATTCCTTCATTATCCTCCTTACTCTTCTGCTTCTATACTATTTATCATAATTTAATGAATTTCTCACGTGATTCATTAAAAATAGTAAAATGAAACGGATCGAATTAATTCCTTTCTTATCCTCCTTACTCTTCTGCTTCTATACTATTTATCATAATTTAATGAATTTTTCATGGGATTCATTAAAAATAGCAAAAAGAAACGGATCTACTTAATTCCTTCATTATCCTTCTTACTCTTCTGCTTCTATACTATTTATCATAATTTAATGCATTTTTCATGGGATTCATTAAAAATAGCAAAAAGAAACGGATCTACTTAATTCCTTCATTATCCATCTTTCTCTTCTGCTTCCACACTATTTATCATAATTCAATGCTTTTTTCATGTGATTCATTAAAAATAGTAAAAAGAAACGAATGGAATTAATTCCTTCATTATCCTCCTTACTCTTCTGCTTCTATACTATTTATCATAATTTAATGAATTTTTCAAGTGATTCATTAAAAATAGTAAAAAGAAACGGATCTACTTAATTCCTTCATTATCCTCCTTACTCTTCTGCTTCTACACTATTTATCATAATTCAATGCTTTTTTCGTGTGATTCATTAAAAATAGCAAAAAGAAACGGATCTACTTAATTCCTTCATTATCCTCCTTACTCTTCTGCTTCCACACTATTTATCATAATTCAATGCTTTTTTCATGTGATTCATTAAAAATAGCAAAAAGAAACGGATCTACTTAATTCCTTCATTATCCTTCTTACTCTTCTGCTTCCACACTATTTATCATAATTCAATGCTTTTTTCATGTGATTCATTAAAAATAGCAAAAAGAAACTGATCTACTTAATTCCTTCATTATCCTTCTTACTCTTCTGCTTCCACACTATTTATATAATTTAGTGAATTTTTTACGTGATTCATTAAAATAGTAAAAAGAAATGGATGGAATTAATTCCTTCATTATCATGGATATAATTAATTCTTTTATTATCCTTCTTACTCTTTTGCTTTTACACTGTTTTTCACAATCTAATGAATTTGTTACGCGATTCATTAAAAATTGTAAAAAGAAACGTCAATGTCACATTTCGCATCAAATAAACAAGAGCACAATACACGAAATGATGAGATGATACTCCCGTATTATCACGTGACTTCGAACGATAATCCTGGCAAAAAGGAGAGTTGAAATCATTGCTTATATAAACAGGCTTTTATGACGAAGTAAAACCCCTTTTAGCCGGCAAAATTAAGAGAACTTTGCTAGTACGTGTAAATTTGGCTAAATAAACTATTTTTTAACAACATCCCTGATTTGTGCGTAGTACAGAAAAAAAGAAAGAAATTTACGTTTTTAACTATTTTTTTTCTGCAATTTGGACACATATCCAAGAATTGTATACACTAATTGGACTATCTCTTAGAAAAAAATATTTTGGTATTATACATTTTCAGCTTGTTAGATTTTTACGATCCAGGCAGAAAAGTTTCTCCCTTTTTAATCTTTAAAACTGAAAAATACTCTTAACTTATTTGTAGCCAATCTGTTTTACAGAATTCCTGTGACTAATGTTGAAAAGTCAGCCAGGCTATCTAATGATACCTCGTTTATTTGGAAAAGCACATGATTTATACGACAGTCCTGCGTTAATATGTGATACGTTAAAAGATTCAGCCCGTCATTCGGGAGTCTTGATCCTGCGCCGTTTAAAATGCGCCATCTATTTGTGCTGCTAGTATTTGGGAGAGAGAAAAAAAGAAACACTTTTTGTAATAACATCCCCGTTCCGCTGTCGTATATACTATAGTAGAAAAACAAATTCACATTTCTAAACACCCCCTGCTGCAATTTAGAACAAATATCCGTTAGGCTTACACGTCGACAGCTCCCTCCGTGACCTATTTATATATCGCTCCTCGCGCGGGAAATCAGCGAAAAATGATTGGCCTAAACACACGGCGAAAGAGAGAGAGAGAGAGCATCTGGCGGGAAAAGAAAACGATTACGATGAAGTCTGGGGAAAAACGTTCCGGGGGCAGAAACAGAAGAAGAGTGGAGGAGTACTGCGTGCCAAGGAAGACAATTAAGATAGACGTTCAGAAGTGGCGGCAACAAGTGGCCCATTTGGCTTGCTAAGATGACAGCAAAGAGATGCTCGGGGGGAGTTACGGGGGTTGCCAGATTTGGGGAGCCCGTTTAAAAGTTCATTTTGTTCGGATGATGTATGTTTCCGAGATTTTTCGAACGTTTCGCGTCTGGTTTACATGGCGTTTCTTTATGTTGTTGGCGAATGAGATCGCCATTCCCATCTTCTCCTGTATGTAATATTTATTTTTACGCTAATATATTTGAATTTGTTTACATTCCAAATGACTTCCCTGCGAAATGATATTTAGTCGTAACTTTTTTACAAGTGCTTAGATGTTGATATATTTTTTTAAAATCTAATTTGCTTATTTTTCGTCTGTTTATTGTATAGATATCATCTTTTAGAAACGATACTCATTTTAACGATGTTTTGGAGTACTAATAAAGTAACACAACACCATTAAATTTTTTTTAGGTATCTTTGTTTTACTTTGTTTTCATTAATCATTTAACGCTTACTTTTATATACCGGGTGGCCATAATTAAACTGACAGTGCTCACGGTGTTCTGTAAAGCAATCTATTTTCGAGAATGACGCCACATTTTGTAGGACGTCACATTAAACAAGACAATGGACGAAAGATCTCGCAAAAAAAAGTTCCAAAAGTCACCGCTAGGTGGAATATTTGGATCTGTGTAATAGAAAATAGAGTGTTAACAAATGCAAATCAATACGGAAATTAATTTCTTAACTGTGCCAATGGATGTAACGTGAAATTTGAATAAAGAACTTCTTCTGCTCAGCGTACGTGATATTGCAGATCACGAGACTTTATCGGTGTTTGTGTAGATTTTACGCTTTTTTTAAAAGTGTTGCCATATTGCACTTGAACTAAATCAGAAAATGTGCGTAATGAAAGGTAATTTTATTCCGTATTGATTTGCATTTGTTAACACTCTATTTTCTATGACACAGCGCCAAATATTCCCCTAGCGGTGACTTTTGGAACTAATTTGTTTTTTCGGGGAATCCTTCGTCTCCCGTCTTGTTTAATCGTCCTACAAAATGTGGCGTCATTCTCGCAAATAGAACGTGCTACAGAACACTGTGAGCACTGTCAGTTTAATTATGGCCACCCGGTATATAAAGTAAAAGTTCACAGCGAGAAATGATATATGTGGGTAACTCTGAAATTTTTGAGATACAACTAGGTTTTTAAAGTTATACTTACAAAATTTTAGGCGTGTTCAAAGTAGTCTCCTGAAGCACTTTTGTAGACGAATTTTCACAGATTAAATACTTCAAGCCATTCATTTCTTGGAATAGATGAAAAAATGCATTTATAGCCACATGAATCTCTTCTTCTGAATGAAAACGACGTCCACGTAAGTTCATTTTTAGATTAAAGAATAACCAAAAGTCAAACATAGCTAGATCAGGTGAATAAAGCGGATGTTCTATCACTTTGATTTGTTTTTGTTTAAGAAACTCAACTGTCAATCGTTCTGTATGTGAAGATGCATTGTCAGGGTGAAGCATTAGTCCCCTAACATTTACTTCTTGCACAATTTGTGGAAGTCATTTAGTGGTATACCAGTTTGCTGTTACTGTCTTCTGTCCTTCCAACTTGATGGCTTTGATCAATCACGTACTTCTGAAGAAAACGGCATACATAACTTTTTTCAAAGCACGTTGTCTTTTCACCATTGTCGTCGTGGGATCTTCTTCAAAGACCCATACTTTGCTTTCTTGACTTGTTGGAAAGTCCAAAAACGGTATGTACGTTTCATAACACGTTACAATTTTAGAAATGATGCGGCCACCCTCATTTAGGAATTACCATGTCTCACTTTGTCCCTTAGTGGTTTGTCGTATGGTGTACTTCACGATAGTTTCTTTACTTACCAAGAGTTTTTTATTGATTCTGACACGCTCCCCTTTTTGGTGCTCAGTTAAATTATGGGGAACCCAACGGCAAACTACTTTTTCCACACCTGATTCTTCATTAATAATTTTGTGTATAGCTGCGGATCCAATATTAAATTCCTTCTGTATTCAAATACAATATTAAATGTTATAATCTCACCTCCGTGTTTCGGAATATGGATTTCATAAACTGAATCTACTGACTTTTCAATATGCACAGGTTGACATGTGAAATAAGGCTTTAAATCACTGAACTTCTCTATAACTTATTTTTTAATAAAAATTATTCAAAGCATTTCTGAAGAACGTGTTCTTGGGATATTTTAGATGTCCAGTAGACTAAATATTGCAACGTTAAATTTGAAGGTAACAGTTTTAAGGGAGATTAATGATCTAAATCAAAGCAGACATAAAGAACACGTTGTTCAGACATTTTAGGTGATTGGTATGCTAAATATTATTACTCTAAATTTGGGAAATAATAGTTTAAAGTCCAATTAATGATCTAAAGATACCTGCCTTCAAATGTAATATCAAAGTTTCTAACCTATCCTCCGTGTTTCGGAATATTGATTTCATAAACTGAATCTTTTGATTTTTCAATATGCACAGGTTGACATGTGAGATAAAGCTTTATAAATCACTGAACTTCTCTATAACTTATTTTTTTAATAAAACTATTCAAAGCAGTTATGAAGAAGTGTTCTTGGGATATTTTAGATGACTGGTAGACTAAATATTACAACGTTAAATTTGGAGCTAACAGTTTTAAGGGAGATTAATGATCTAAAGACTCTTCTCTTCAAATGCAATTTCAAATGTTCTAACCTAACCTCCGTGTTTTCGAACATTGATTTCCTCCATTTGATTCAAATGTTTTTCATGCTTTATTACAAACATTCTTCTTTGAGTTTCCTAGTTTGGGTATAAGCATTTTAGGCATTTGGAATGAGCTATAAGCCATAGATATTGATTTAATGAACCTTAGTTTAACAAAGAAGTGAAAATTTAATTTTATACTTCTTTATAAGGTAATATAGTACCTTTGGAGAATTAAAGTTGGATCACTTGTCCTACTGGCGGTTTGCCGTACCATGACCGTCATGACTGACTTTGTCACTCATCAGTTTGCCGTATGTTGTACTTCATGATAGTTTCTTTACTTACCAAGAGATGGCACCACAAGTATTAGCTGAAACGAAAGTAGACGTGTGTTCTATGGTTACATACGGACCTCTGATTGGCTGGGTTTCTCCAATCACAAAGGGTACAAAATATGAGTATTCCAAAGGTATTATATAACATAAGGTGATACAGTACCTTTGGAGAATTAAAGTCGACTCCATTGTCCCTCTGGCGGTTTGCCGTACCACGACCGTCATGTCTCACTTTGTCCCTTAGTGGTTTGTCGTATGGTGTACTTCACGATAGTTTCTTTACTTACCAAGAGATGGCACCACAAGTATTAGCTGAAACGAAAGTAGACGTGTGTTCTATGGTTACATACTGACCTCTGATTGGCTGGGTTTCTCCAACCACAGAGGTTACAAAATATAAGTATTCCAAAAGTACTACATCACCTTTATAAGGTGATGTACTACCTCTGGAGAATTAAAGTCGGCTCACTTGTCCTACTGGCTTGTTGCCGTATCATGACCGTCATGGCTCCCTTTGTCACTTAGCGGTTTGCCGTATGGTATACTTCATGATAGTTTCTTTTCTTACCAAGAGATGGCACCACAAGTATTATCTGAAACGAAAGTAGATGTGTGTTCTATGATTACATATTGACCTCTGGTGGGTTGGTTGGGAGCGCTACGGTCTACTTTTTGCAACACGAGGGCTAATGAGACCGGGACCTACTGCTTAAAACCGATTACGAACGGCTACGGACATCCATGCCATAGTGAGATTCGAACCCACGAACTCCGGTTCGGAAGGCCAGCAATAAACTAATATGTACATGTTAATATGCACAAACAACTAATATGTACAAACAATAAACTAATATGTACATGTTAATGTGGGATAAGACCCTGTTCCCCAGCAAAATAAATCACAGACTAATACGTAAATTTGATGAATGATAAGGCCTTCTTCCCTAATAAAAGAAACCCTAAGCTAATACGAATTATAAACTAATACGTACGTTGATGAGTGATAAGTCCTTAAAGACAGATTATTTTATGGTTTTCTAAGAGTTGAAATAGTGAAAGTGATCACCAGAAGAATCACTCCCTCTGCATAAAATTTTGACTTGACATAAGAAAAGATCGCCAAGCTGGCGATATCGGAGATTGTCTTTCCCTCCCCCAAGAAGCACGGCGAAAGAAATCTTTCTTCTCCCCCGCCACTTCATTTTCTTCTCCATCCTCTTGAGGATGACAGACGGGTTTTTAAGGACTTCTCCACCTCATTCAACCCCCGCCGCCCTTCGAGAGCGGAGTGGAGGAGGAGCTCTTGCAACACTGTGTTTATCTACACTCATTTTTCCGGCGGGAAGCGATACTTTTATTGGGGGAAGGCGGCCGCTAAAAACTTTTAAAGGAATATTGAGGCACGCTGAAAGTGTATAGGTTTCGGCAGATCATAAGTACTTAGAGGGACTGTGGACTTTCATTATTAATTATCTTTCTGACCAATCTGCTTGAGATTTTAATATGATATTAGCAATTTAATTATGCTAAAGTGGTTACAATTTCATGGTGAAGTCTTATATCCTGTATGTCATATGGACGTTGAATGAATCTAGTGGATATCGACAGGATGTCCAAGGGAATATATGTGCTGTTAAAGATAGTAGTTTATCTTCGTCAATAATTCACAAATATAAAGAAAATTATAGCGTACTACTGACAGCTGTTAGAAGACGCAGCTAAGTTCTGACACAGCTCCAGAGAGATAGGGTTCAGTCCAAGATTTGTAACCTTGAAATGAACCTAAGTATGAATTGAAAAAGAAGGACAGTTTGATAGGTGTCAGCAAGATGGACTTCACAGGCAAATATAAAAATTGATTGAATTAACTGTTATACCTTCGTTACTAATTGAGAAAATACCAATCTGTTAACAGGAAAGGTTGGATGCAGAATTTAAGGACTCCAAGGGACAAGTAGTGGACTAATGACTTTAACAGTTCTAAGGAGAAATACCACTCAAGCTTGTGTAGCCATGGAATGGTTATAAGTACCAGTTTGAAAGGTGGCTGCAGAATTGGCTTTATTGTCAATTAGATTGAATGGTGGAATTAACTGACACCCTTCGTTGCTAATTAGGAAGATATTAAGCTGTTAGTAGAAAAGGGTGGATGCAGATTGAAGAACTTGAAAGGATCAAGTGGTGGATTGGTGATTTCAAAGCTTTAAGGAGAAAGAGTCTATTAAAATATGCTTATCCGTGGAATGGTTCTAAGTACCAATTAGAAAATAACAATTTGATAGGTGGCTGCAGAATGAACTTTGTTGACAATTGAGAAAGACTGATTGGGGGAATTAACTGTTATCCTTCGTTGTTAATTAAGAAGAGATTAAGCTGTTAGTAGGGATAGTTGGATGTAGGATTGAAGGACTGAAAAATACTAACTGGTGGATTTATGACTTCAACAGTTTTATGGATAAACGGTCCACTCAAGGGTATGTAGCCGTGAAATTGTTCTAAGTACTAATTAGAAAAGAATGACAGTTTGATAGGTGACTATAGGATGGATTTCATTATTGACAATTAGAAATATTGATGTAATTAACTGTTATCTTTTATTACTAATTAAAAAAAGTACCAAGCTAGTAAGAAAATTTGGATGCATAATTGAAGGACTCGGAAGAACAAGTGGTAGATTAATGACTTTAACAGTTCTAAGGAGAAAAAGTCCACTCAAACGTGTGTAGCCATGGAATGGCTATAAGAACCAATTAGAAAACAGCGACTGTTTGATAGGAGGCTGCAGAATTGACTTTATTGTCAATTAGATAGATTGGTGGAATTAACTGTTATCCGTCGTTGTTAATTAAGAAGATATTAAGCTGTTAGTAGGAAAGGTTGGATGTAGGATTGAAGGACTGAAAAAGACTAACTGGTTGATTTATGACTTCAACAGTTATGTATAAAGGGTCCACTCAAGGGTATGTAGCCATGAAATTGTTCTAAGTACTAATTAGAAAAGAATGAAAATTTGATAGGTGACTACAGAATGGACTTCTTTAATAATTAAAAAGATTGATTGATTGAATTAGCTGTTATCCTTCGTTACTAATTAAGAAAATACCAAGCTTTTAATAGGAAAGGTTGGATGCAGAATTGCAGGACTCGAAAGAACAAGAGTAGATTGGTGACTTTAACTAAGGAGAAAGGGTTCACTCAAAGGTGTGTAGCCTTGGAATGGTCCCCAGCACAAATTAAGAAAAAGTAAAAGTTTGATAGGTGGATGTAGAATGGACTTTATTAACAATTAGAAAGACTGATTGGTAGAATTAGCTGTTATCCTTCGTTGTTAATTAAGAAGAGCTTAAGCTGTTATTAGGGAAGGTTGGATGTAGGATTAAATGACTGGAAAAGACTAACTGGTGGATTGATGACTTCAACAATTTTATGGATAAAAAGTCCATTCAAAGGTGTGGGGCCGTGGAATTTTTCTAAGTACCAATTAGAAAAGAATGACAGCTTGATAGGTAGCTGCAAGATGGACTTCATTAACAATTAGAAAGATTGATTGATGGAATTAACTGTTATCCTTCGTTACTAATTAAGAAGAGATTAAACTATTAGTAGGAAAGTTTGAATGCAGAATTGAAGGAATCGAAAGAACAAGTGGTAGATTGATGACTTTAACAGTTCTAAGAAGAAAGGATCCACTGAAAGGTGTGTTGCCGAGGAGTGGTCTTCAGCACCAATTGAGAAAAAGTAAAAGTTTGATAGGTGGCTGCAGAATTAATTGACTTTACTGTCAATTAGACTGATTAGTAGAATTAACTGTTATTCATCGTTGTTAATTAAGAAGAGATTAAGCTGTTAATAGGAAAGATTGGATATAGGATTGAAGGACTGAAAAATACTAACTGGTGGATTGATGACTTCAACAGTTTTATGGATAAAGGGTCCACTCAAGGGTATGTAGCCGTGGAATTGTTCTAACTACTAATTAGAAAAGAATGAAAATGTGATAGGTGGCTGCAGGATGGACTTCTTTAACAATTAGAAAGATTGATTGATGGAATTAACTGTTATCCTTTGTTACTTATTAAGAAGATATCAAGTTGTTAGTAAGAAAGGTTTAGATGCAGAATTGAAGGATTCGAAAGAACAAGTGGTGGATTAATGAGTTTAACAGTTCTAAGGAGAAAGAGTCCACTCAAGCGTGTTCAGCCGTGGAATGGTTCTAAATACCAATTAGAAAAGAAGGATAGTTTAATAGGTGACTGCGGAATTGACTTTATTGTCAATTAGATTGATTGGTGGAATTAACTGTTATCCTCCGTTGCTATTTAAGAAGATATCAAGCTGTTAGTAGAAAAGGGTGGATGAAATATTGAAGGACTCTAAAGGATCAAGGGATGGTAGAAAGGATTGATGATTTCAAACTCTTTAAGTAGAAAGAGTGTACTAAAATATGCTTTACCGTGAAATGGTTCTAAGTACCAATTAAAGAATAACAATTTGATAGGTGGCTGCAGAATGAACTTTATTGACAATTAGAAAGACTAATTGGGGGATTTAACTGTTATCCTTCGTTGCTAATTAAGAGGGGATTAAGCTGCTAGTAGAAAAGTTTGTATGCAGAAATGAAGGACTCGGAAGGAGTAACTGGTGGATCGGGGACTTCAACAGTTAAGGAGAAATGGTCAACTCAAAGGTGTGTAGCTGTCCTCAGTACCAGTTAGAAAATAGTCAAAGTTTGATAGGTGCCTGAAGAAGGACTGATTGGTAGATTTATTGGGGGAATTCACTGTTAAACTTCGTTGCTAATTAAGAAGAGACTAAGTTGTTAATAGGGGGTTGGATACAGGATGGATTTTTGAAAATGAAAAGTCTTAACAGGTGGAAGGATGACTTCAACATAAATATTTCTCGTTAAATAAGAAAAGAATGTCCGGTTAGCAGGTGATGCTAGGATGGACTTGGTTAACTTCTTCACTAATTAGTATATAGGAATATATGTCTTTATTTTGTGCCTTCACTGTTAATTAGAAAAGTTACTAAGTGTCCATGAAATAAGATTCGTTGTCAATTAGAAAAGATTAACTGAGAGGCAGTAGCTTCAGTGGTGATTAGAAAAGATTACGTAGTGTAATTGGCGCAGAGTGGCTTTGGAGTAGCGCTTGGGGTTCCCACGACGCAGGTCCGAGGTTCGATCCCCGGGCTGGAGAAGGTTGACTCAGCTTTCAACCCTTCAGTGTGTAGACAAACTGAGGACCAAGTATGCTCGGGAATTAAATGCTGGGGTTCCACGTGAGGATGACCACTTAACAGGAACATATGCTTCGAACTTCATGACCCTTGGTCTCGGAAACAGAAATTGGCACCGCAGGTGTTGGCTCCCTAGGAGTTGTTGTGCAGAGGAATTTAGTTTAGTTTACGTAGTACAAGCATTGCTTCTATTTAAATAATGACTTGGAAATACCAGTATTTAACTTGAAATACTAGTCAGTCTAATTAGTATATAGGAATATATGTCTTCATTCTGTGCTTTCATTGGTAATTAGAAAACTTATTAAGTGTCCATGAAATAAGATTCGTTGTCAATTAGAAAAGATTAACTGAGAGGCAGTAGCTTCAGTGGTGATTAGAAAAGATTACGTAGTGCAGTTGGAGCACAGTGGCGTTGAGGGTAGCGCTTGGGGTTCCCACGACACAGGTCCGAGGTTCGATCCCCGGAGAAGGTTGACTCAGCTTTTCAACCCTTCAGTGGTTAGACAAACTGAGGACCAAGCATGCTTCGTAACTAAATGTTGGGGGGTTCCACGTGAGGATGACTAGCTAACTGGACCATATGCTTCGAACCCCGGGGCTCTGTTTTGGAAACAGAGATTTACACCGCTGCCCCCCAAGGGGATGTTGTGTCGAGGAGTTTAGTTTAGTTTAGTTTAGTTTAGTTTAGTTTAGTTTAGTTTAGTTTAGTTTACGTAGTACAAACATTGCATCTATTTAAATATTGATTTGAAATACCACAGTCAGTATGCCGAACGGTGATCGATTGGTTAAGATGCTGGCCATAGGAACTAGAGTTCGTTGGTGCAAATCCCACTGTAGCATGGATGTTCTTAGCCGTTCGGAATCGGCTTTAATCAGTAGATCCAGGTATCATTACCCCTCGTGTTGCAAAAAGTAGACCGTAGCGCTCCAAACCAAAGCAAACCACAGTTAGTATTTCGATATACAAGACCTACTTGGTTAGATAGGAATGTACTGCTTAGAGTCGATTCAGAAAGGTCAGAATTTTGATGATAGGAATAGGCGTTCAGTCTTCAAACCCCTGTTCCGAATGTTTGGTCGCTCCTCTAAAAATGTATAACTGCACACACACACACACACATACATATATGTAAAGAAAATTCTCATGGGTTTTCAAAACTTAAATCAAGGGCTAAAAATTCCCGCGTCCTTTTGCATTCCCCTTTTTAACCCCTAACCTAAATTACTGTAAGGAAAATTCTCAGAGGTTTTCAAAATTTAAAACAAGGGCTAAAAATTCCCGCGTTCTTTTGCATTCCCCTTTTTAACCCATGACCTAAATTATTGTAAGGAAAATTCTCAGAAATTTTCAAAACTTAAAACAAGCGCTAAAAATTCCCGCGTTCTTTTGCATTCCCCTTTTTAACCCCTAACCTAAATTATTGTAAGGAAAATTCTCAGGGGTTTTCAAAACTTAAATCAAGGGCTAAAAATTCCCGCGTTCTTTTGCATTCCCCTTTTTAACCCCTAACCTAAATTATTGTAATTATAATTCTCAGGGGTTTTCAAAACTTAAATCAAGGGTTAAAAATTCCCGCATCTTTTTGCATTCCCCTTTTTAACCAGTAACCTAAATACAGTTTAGGAAATTTCCAAATATAAAGGGGAATGCAAAATGACGCGAGAATTTTTAGCCCTTGATATAAGTTTTGAAACCCCCTGAGAATTTTCCTTACATATATACATATATGTGTGTGTGTTTTCATGTGCCTTATCGAAGTCAATTATTATTTAACTTATTTCTATTCTTGCACAAAACATTGGCCGTTTTATAGAATGATCTCGATTCCATTATTTGAGATATGTTTGGATTTTCTTTCCCATGTAGTTGAATTAAAACTGTTGTATAATCAAAACGGCGAGCGATCACAGAAAGATCCGAAATAAATCGAGACGTGATCGAGTTTATAATCCGAAATTAATTCGTTCCAATGTGTCCGTGCCATTTGTGTTGGTATTATAATCCGTCATCAAAGAGAAAATGCCAAATCGATATTTTAATCCCATTATTATTTCTTCTTTTCCTGAGAACTGCATCGGGAAATATTCAACAAATAAATGGGCTTTTCTACCCGTTTTGTTGCGGTCACTTCAGCGTGAACTGTCATTTTGATCGCTTTGTCTGAATAAAAGATTATTGTAAATGGGGGTGAAAAAAATTCTAATTTGCATATTTATACCTGTTTTTATTTGATTTTTTACTCAGGAGTATGTTGATATAGCACAGGGATGATTCTTTTACGATTAAGGTATAGTAGAACCTCGATTGTTCGAGCTAATTGGGACCGCTAATACGTATATCGGAATCGTATATCGGAAATATCAGTTAATAGAAAGGATGTATAAAAACCTTCCGTGCTTGCTAATTTAGCTAACTTTTAAAGTAAAAAACAATAGAACGTTCTTTAAATGATAAAAATAGACATATATGAACTTATGTTTCATTGCTGAAAAAATTTAAAAAGAAAATCAACTCTAGTAGTAAATTTTAAAAAGTAAAATGGTATTTTTTTCTTAACTATACTTAGTTAAATATCGAAAGACGTATTCTCAAAAATTACACAAATCTCAAGAAAATATCGTACTTTTAAAATTTAATATAAATTAATTTGTTAAATTTGCATTCTTTTAAAAAATGTCTGTTACCTTTCGTTGCAAAAGTTCAGAATTTCTATCATGGGCAGCCCTATCGCGCGAATGTTTGAGCAACAGGAGATCCATCGGTGTAGCATCGTTTCTTTGCTCCAAATATTTTAGGGCAGTTGTCAATGCTTGAACACCTTCACTATGACTTATAGTCGTAGAATCCTTAAAGTCCTCATCTTCATTTTCAGCGTCATTAATGTCCGTTGAAGGATTAACGGCTTGTATGATTTCTTCGTCATTGAGAATTTCAAAATTTGGATGTTGATTTTCAACGTCCAGCCACTCGCAAATGTCCTCTTCCAAAACTTCCTCACCTCCTTCAATGATCTCAAGAAGTTCCCTGTAGGTGTGTTTTCCGTCTGCTGCGATTCACCCTGTCTCCTCATTTCAACAATTATTTTCTTGATTGTTACGAATGATTTACGAATTGTAGCTGGATTCACTAATTGTCATGCCTCGGCAATTATGTTGTGTGAAAGAAGTGCCTGTAACACGGACAATGAACTAAAATGTGTATAATTTTTTCCAAGATCATTTTAGAAAGGAGAAAAAAATAGACTTCGTTATTGACTCGGTTAACAGAAACCTCGATTAATCGAGGTTCTACTGTAAATGTTTATGCTTATGGGAATGCTTATAATATAAAATAATAAGTGAAAAAATGGGTAATGTATTAAAATTAAGACTGCATATAATGTAAATAAATCCCCTGTATAACAATAGCCTAAGTTATCTGTCCATCTGCCCTCGAATTTATGAATTGTTAACCCTCTGATTACTCATCCCGTGATTTCCACAGGCAATTCAAATGTAGCAAAATTTGCTTATCCCGCAATTTTCGAGGGCATGTGTTTTTCTTCCTTTTTTAAGAAGCCCATTCGCCTTCTTACCGTTTAACGAGTGGAATAAATTATATACAGTATTAGACAGTAAATTAGGTAATAAATATAATTATATAACTAGAACTATAGTTATATTAGGTAATAGAATTATAGATAGTATGCTTATATACAGGGTAGCCATAATTAAACTGACAGTGTTCACAATGTTCTGTAGCACGATCTGTTTGCGAGAATGATGCCACATTTTGTAGGAAGATTACACAAGACGGAGAACAAAAGATTCCGAAAAAAAAAGAGTTAGTTCCAAAACTCACCACTAGGGGAATATTTGGCGCTGTGTTATAGAAAATAGAGTGTAAATAAATGCAAATTAATACGGAAATACAATTATAATAACTATAATTATAACTATAATAATTGTAACAATTACAATTTTTAAATTGTAAAAAATTGTAAATATAAAAATTTGTAACTATAATAACTATGGAAAATGTATAAAGAAATAATGAAATATTTATTTACTTACATGTTTCCAGTAAGAGCTTTTTTTAATAAGCAAAAACTTTGTATAACATTTTCTCTGTGCTTGTTTTTTTCGAACGTCATGTACAAATAATGTTAAGAGTATTTTTTTCTTTTAGACACACGTGTTAAAGTTTCATACAGGTTTTCCATAATGCATAGAATAATACTGTAAATGAAATCAGCGATTGGTTTTTATTATATTTTTATGTACAAAAAGACTGTCAAAATTATTTTTTTACTCTTAAGCCTTGGTAGCTCAGTCGGCAAAGGCAACGCTTTTGTAACTGGAGGGTTGCGGGTTCGGAGACAAAGCCGACCTAACAACCATCATGTTCAGTAAAGGTGACTGGGAAGAATAAAACAGGTTCGTGGTCACAAAGTGCTAATAGTTCTCAGTCAATACCTTTGGGGGGGGCAGGCCAAGTCTATTTGGTCTTCTGATTGCTCCCTGCTTCAAAATTGCGAGGACCCACTTGAGCATAAGTCGTACATTCACCCTTGTTGTGCTCGTCGAAACGAAAGGCACACCCCTCTGCCTTAATACGAGTTGCCTCCGGCTCAATCACGCTTGGTTTGACCAAGTGGCTAAAATACGTTCTTGGCCACAACGTCCTCCAAGTTCTCAATCAATACCTCTGGGGGTAGCCAGCCATGTCTATGCTTGCTTCAAAATTGCGAGGACCCACTTGAGCATAAGTCGTACTTTCACCCTTGTTGTGCTCGTCGAAACGAAAGGCACACCCCTCTGCCTTAATACGAGTTGCTTCTGGCTCAATCACGCTTGGTTTGACCAAGTGGCTAAAATACGATCTTGGCCACAACGTCCTCCAAGTTCTCAATCAATACCTCTGGGGTAGCCAGCCATGACTATGCATGCTTCAAAATTGCGAGGACCCACTTGAGCATAAGTCGTACTTTCACCCTTGTTGTGCTCGTCGAAAAGAAAGGCACACCCCTCTGCCTTAATACGAGTTGCTTCTGGCTCAATCACGCTTGGTTTGACCAAGTGGCTAAAATACGTTCTTGGCCACAACGTCCTCCAAGTTCTCAATCAATACCTCTGGGGGTAGCCAGCCATGTCTATGCTTGCTTCAAAATTGCGAGGACCCACTTGAGCATAAGTCGTACTTTCACCCTTGTTGTGCTCGTCGAAGCGAAAGGCACACCCCTCTGCCTTAATACGAGTTGCTTCTGGCTCAATCACGCTTGGTTTGACCAAGTGGCTAAAATACGTTCTTGGCCACAACGTCCTCCAAGTTCTCAATCAATACCTCTGGGGGTAGCCAGCCATGTCTATGCTTGCTTCAAAATTGCGGGGACCCACTTGAGCATAAGTCGTACTTTCACCCTTGTTGTGCTCGTCGAAACGAAAGGCACACCCCTCTGCCTTAATACGAGTTGCTTCTGGCTCAATCACGCTTGGTTTGACCAAGTGGCTAAAATACGTTCTTGGCCACAACGTCCTTCAAGTTCTCAATCAATACCTCTGGGGGTAGCCAGCCATGTCTATGCTTGCTTCAAAATTGCGAGGACCCACTTGAGCATAAGTCGTACTTTCACCCTTGTTGTGCTCGTCGAAGCGAAAGGCACACCCCTCTGCCTTAATACGAGTTGCTTCTGGCTCAATCACGCTTGGTTTGACCAAGTGGCTAAAATACGTTCTTGGCCACAACGTCCTCCAAGTTCTCAATCAATACCTCTGGGGGTAGCCAGCCATGTCTATGCTTGCTTCAAAATTGCGGGGACCCACTTGAGCATAAGTCGTACTTTCACCCTTGTTGTGCTCGTCGAAACGAAAGGCACACCCCTCTGCCTTAATACGAGTTGCTTCTGGCTCAATCACGCTTGGTTTGACCAAGTGGCTAAAATACGTTCTTGGCCACAACGTCCTCCAAGTTCTCAATCAATACCTCTGGGGGTAGCCAGCCATGTCTATGCTTGCTTCAAAATTGCGAGGACCCACTTGAGCATAAGTCGTACTTTCACCCTTGTTGTGCTCGTCGAGACGAAAGGCACACCCCTCTGCCTTAATGCGAGTTGCCTCCGGCTAAATCACGCTTGGTTTCACCAAGTGGCTAAAATACGTTCTTGGCCACAACGTCCTCCGAGTTCTCAATCAGTACCTCTGGGGCTTTCCAGCCATGTCTATGCCTTCTTCAAAATTGCGAGGACCCACTTGAACATAAGTCGTACTTTCACCCTTGTTGTGCTCGTCGAAACGAAAGGCTCACCCCTCTGCCTGAATACGAGTTGCTTCTGGCTCAATCACGCTTGGTTTGACCAAGTGGCTAAAATACGTTCTTGGCCACAACGTCCTCCGAGTTCTCAATCAGTACCTCTGGGGCTTTCCAGCCATGTCTATGCCTTCTTCAAAATTGCGAGGACCCACTTGAACATAAGTCGTACTTTCACCCTTGAGGTGCTCTTCGAAACGAAAGCCTCAATTCTCTGCCTTAACACGAGTACCTTCCTTTAATTAAGACATTATGTGGCAGGGAAAATAGATTTCTAGGAAGAAGAGTGGGAAAGATGATAATTAAGAGATTTTAAAGAGTAATAAATTTGATATACTATATATATACATATAAACATATAGATACATATTTATATATATATATATACATACATGTGATTGCGTATGTATATGTATCTGTAAGCGCCATACCACATCTAGTAGCTATAGAAGTGTTTAGGGATGGAATGCTTCCATTGTCTAGCATAAGCCAGACCTGGAAATGACTCCCGAGAAATCAGATTAAATCCCGTATTTATAAAAAAACTTTTTAAAAAGAATTTAGAATCTTCTGCGTCACTGAAGGTAAATGTTTAACACGCATCATCTTTGGATACAGATTTTAATATTTTAAGATATACAAAAATTCATTATGGCTGCTGAATACTTACAGCAACACTACATTTTTGAAGCCCGATCCCACTAAAATACGCCGTGTTCGTTAAAGTTGACTGGGGCACGTAAAATAGGTTCGTGGTCACAATGTCGTCAAAGCTCTCACGGAATACCTCTGGAGGGGGCAGGTCAAGCCTATGGGTCTTCTACTTGGTCCCGGCTTCATAATTAAGAGAACCCACTTGAGCAAAAGTCGCACTTTCACCCTTGAGGTGCTCGTCCAAACGAAAGGCGCATTCCTCTGCTTTAATACGAGTAGCCTCTGGCTCAATAGCGCTTGGTTTGAACAAATGGCCTAAGCAAGAACAGGAATCATATCAGTGTCTAACTTACATCTAAGTCATTATGAACTGCACAGAATAAAATATATATGAAGTTTAAATTACTACGAATACTACAGAATGTCACGTTAGTGGTCAACTATCGTCTTAATCACCATAGATTCCATTTATGGAAAAGAAAAACGGCGTAAAAACAAATTTATTTGGTATTACATATAAAATAAATACTGTAAAATGAAGTTTTATTATAAATAAAGCAATCGGTCCTAATTTGTCTTTGTACCAGCCGAAAAAGTAAATTTATGTTCGAAAAATCATAAAGTATATATATCCCAAGGGATAATTTATATATAACTAGAAGACCCGACAGACGTTGTCATGTTTTAACGCTGTAAATTATTAAATGTTTTTAAATAAATTATGAAGGGTTTGGTTTGGTTTGGAGAGTTATGGTCTATTGTTTTGCACACGAGGGTTAATGAGACCGGGACCTACAGCTTAAAGCCGATTCCGAACGGCTAGAAACATCCATGCCCGTAGCGGGATTCGAACCCGCGAACTCCGGTTCCGAAGAGCAGCGCTCTACCATTCGGCCACTGTTTGGCGCAAATTATAAATGAGACCGTTTTAATTTAAAAGTACGGAAAAAATCAATTTAAAAATACTTCATGCCACCATTCGTACAGTCATCACAAACGTAACTAGATGAAATTAAAATTCCCACATTGCCTGTAGAGTATCGATCGTAGAACTTCTCGTACTGAGTCCCGCCGCACTGACCACTGTGCTACAGATACATTGGCAGAGAAAGGTTTCGAGCGGCATTATAATAATCTCAATAAGCCCATGATTCTGGATTTTTAATAATAAAATATTTTCTATCGGAATACATTGTGAATCTAAACCATTCTGGAATCAACTTAATTACATACACGAAATTTCATTAAAATCAGTTCAGCCGTTTAGGAGGAGTTCTATTACAAACACACGGACAGAAGTACTTTATATATAAAAATAGAAATTACTTGTTAACATTTCAGCGTATAATTTTGAGAAAAAATTTTGGTGTTGTCCATGAGATAAATAGCTGGAGTTCCTTATTTAATTTTGAAATTTACCAAAGGTACCGATCATATTCTTTATCGACGCTTAACCAAAATTTAATTATACTGTGTTACTCAATTCTGGATTTTTAATAATAAAATATTTTCTATCTGAACAAATTGTGAATCTAAACCATTCTGAAATCAACTTAATTACATACACAAAATTTCATCAAAATCAGTCTAGCCGTTTAGGAGGAGTTCTATTACAAACACACGGACAGAAGTACTTTATATATAAAAATAGAAATTACTTGTTAACATTTCAGCGTATAATTTTGAGAAAAAATTTTGGTGTTGTCCATGAGATAAATAGCTGGAGTTCCTTATTTAATTTTGAAATTTACCAAAGGTACCGATCATACTCTTTATCGACGCTTAACCAAAATTTAATTATACTGTGTTACTCAATTCTGGATTTTTAATAATAAAATATTTTCTATCTGAACAAATTGTGAATCTAAACCATTCTTGAATCAACTTAATTACCTACACAAAATTTCATCAAAATCAGTCCAGCCGTTTAGGAGGAGTTCTATTAAAAACACACGGACAGGAGTATTTTATATATAAAAATAGAAATTACTTGTTAACTTTTCAGCGTAAAATTTTGAGAAAAATTTTTTGTGTAGTTTTTCAGATAAATAGCTGGAGTTCCTTATTTAACTTTGAAATTTACCAAAGGTACCGATCATATTCTTCATCAACGTTTAACCAAAATTTAATTATACTGTGTTACTCAATTCTGGATTTTTAATAATAAAATATTTTCTATCGGATCAAATTGTGAATGTAAACCATTCTTGAATCAACTTAATTACCTACACAAAATTTCATCAAAATCAGTCCAGCCGTTTAGGAGGAGTTCTATTAAAAACACACGGACAGGAGTATTTTATATATAAAAATAGAAATTTCTTGTTAACTTTTCAGCGTAAAATTTTGAGAAAAATTTTCGTGTAGTTTTTCAGATAAATAGCTGGAGTTCCTTATTTAACTTTGAAATTTACCAAAGGTACCGATCATATTCTTTATCGACGCTTAACCAAAATTTAATTATTCTGTGTTACTCAATTCTGGATTTTTAATAATAAAATATTTTCTATCGGAACAAATTGTGAATCTAAACCATTCTCGAATCAACTTAATTACATACACAAAGTTTCATTAAAATCAGTCCAGCCGTTTAGGAGGAGTTCTATTACAAACATATGGACAGAAGAATTTTATATATAAAAATAGAAATTACTTGTTAACATTCAGCGTATAATTTGAGAAAAAAATTTTGGTGTAGTCCATGGGATAAATAGCTGGAGTTCCTTATTTAACTTTGAAATTTACCAAAGGTACCGATCATATTCTTTATCGACGCTTAACCAAAATTTAATTATTCTGTGTTACTCATTTCTGGAATTTTAAATAAAAAAACTTTTTCTATCGGAACAAATTGTGAATCTAAACCATTCTCGAATCAACCTAATTACATACACAAAATTTCATCAAAACCAGTCCTGCCGTTTAGGAGGAGTTCTATTACAAACACACGGACAGAAGAAATTTATATATAAAAATAGAAATTACTTGTTAACATTTCAGCGTATAATTTTGAGAAAAAATTTTGGTGTTGTCCATGAGATAAATAGCTGGAGTTCCTTATTTAACTTTGAAATTTACCAAAGGTACCGATCATATTCTTCATCAACGTTTAACCAAAATTTAATTATACTGTGTTACTCAATTCTGGATTTTTAATAATAAAATATTTTCTATCTGAACAAATTGTGAATCTAAACCATTCTGAAATCAACTTCATTACATACACAAAATTTCATCAAAATCAGTCTAGCCGTTTAGGAGGAGTTCTATTACAAACACACGGACAGAAGTATTTTATATATAAAAATAGAAATTGCTTGTTAACATTTCAGCGTATAATTTTGAGAAAAAATTTTGGTGTTGTCCATGAGATAAATAGCTGGAGTTCCTTATTTAATTTTGAAATTTTCCAAAGGTACCGATCATATTCTTCATCAACGCTTAACCAAAATTTAATTATACTGTGTTACTCAATTCTGGATTTTTAATAATAAAATATTTTCTATCTGAACAAATTGTGAATCTAAACCATTCTGAAATCAACTTCATTACATACACAAAATTTCATCAAAATCAGTCTAGCCGTTTAGGAGGAGTTCTACTACAAACACACGGACAGAAGTATTTTATATATAAAAATAGAAATTACTTGTTAACTTTTCAGCGTATAATTTTGAGAAAAACTTTTAGTGTAGTCTATGGGATAAATAGCTGGAGATCATAATTTAACTTTTGAAATTTACCAAAGGTACCGCTCATATTCTTCATCAACGCTTAACCAAAATTTAATTATACTGTGTTACTCAATTCTGGATTTTTAATAATAAAATATTTTCTATCTGAACAAATTGTGAATGTAAACCATTCTGGAATCAACTTAATTACCTAAACAAAATTTCATCAAAATCAGTCCAGTAGTTTAGGAGAAGTTCTGTTACAAACACTCGGACAGGAGTATTTTATATATAAAATTAGAAATTACTTGTTAACTTTTCAGCGTAAAATTTTGAGAAAAATTTTTTGTGTAGTTTTTCAGATAAATAGCTGGAGTTCCTTATTTAACTTTGAAATTTACCAAAGGTACCGATCATATTCTTTATCAACACTTAACCAAAATTTAATTATTCTGTGTTACTCAATTCTGGATTTTTAATAATAAAATATTTTCTATCTGAACAAATTGTGAATCTAAACCATTCTGGAATCAACTTAATTACATACACGAAATTTCATTAAAATCAGTCCAGCAGTTTAGGAGAAGTTCTGTTACAAACACGCGGACAGGAGTATTTTATATATAAAAATAGAAATTACTTGTTAACTCTCCGAGTGGAACACATCTAGAAAAAAATTCTCCAAAATACGCTAATGTCAGTGACCAAAGAGTTCTATGATTTTTACCTTCACCCTTTGTCGACTAGAATGGAATATGGAAAACTTACCCTCCTTATTGTCCTTTTACTTCAGGATATATATAGATATATAAATAGATATTATAGATTGTTAATTTTTAATACACATAAAGCTCTTCAAGTCTGGAATATTCTCCCGTAAGAAATAATGGAAATAAAAATACTCTTTGAGAGACTTATTTATATTTTTTTACGAAAGTCATCCAAGATATTTAAGTGGTACAATAAGAGATACATCTGTAACCGAAAACGAAATACTTCGAAATAGAGATTTACAAAGCCATGAAAAGCTATCATCGTCTTTGTGCCTCAGGGAGTAAGAGTGCATTCCTCAAGAAATGTCAGTGAAAGAGGGATGCAGTTCCTAAACAATAGACCTGACCCTCCTACCTCAAAACTCCATGGTGGTAATCACTGGCAAAAATGTACATTACATCCATTTTCGGAGAGTTTTTGGAGGTCGAAAATTGTACTTTTTAAAATCATCATCGGTTTGGTGGACTCGTACGTGCGAACCGCTTAGAGTGTTAACATTTCAGCGTATAATTTTGAGAAAAACTTTTAGTGTAGTGCATGAGATAAATAGCTGGAGTTCCTTATTTAATTTTGAAACTAACCAAAGGTACCGATCATATTCTTTATCAACACTTAACCAAAATTTAATTATACTGTGTCGTTTAAATTCTACTTGTAAACGTCTGTATGATATTTTTTGATTTAATTTTTTTTATATTTTATGTCTGCCATTATTGATACCATTATCGCGTACTTCCGCGTACAATGGTATAAGTACAACAGTTTGGGAAATGCTGCTCTATTAGAAGCTTATTCCATACTTCTCGAAGAGCTGTTGAGAGGTATTTACCAGCTGAGTGGTTAAGCTAAGCGGTCTTGACTTCCTTCCTAAGATGTCAGTGTAAGGTTTGGGTATTGGATAGACTGCCATAGGGGTTTGGTCAGCAAATGACGCCTGCTTCCCCACTGGCCGTAAATAGGCAATATCCCGATGGACAATTGGCGGCCATTCCAATCTCAATTTCCCCCCCTAGAACTTTTCGGATATAAGACACTGCGAAAGGGCGGCCGGCACTTCCATTTTAATTCCAAGTAAAAGTTATACGTGCTTTACTTTATCGGCCTAGGAAATCAAAGTCCTGGCAAATTCCAACTTCCAATTATGCTCACTTCGCAGAAATCATTTTCCTGATTCCGCAGCCCCCCCCCAACCTTCTCCAACACCAACATCCCTCCCCCCCACCTCCTCCGCCTGGCGAAAAGAGTTCAGTCCGCCTAAAGTGCTAAATTACTCCTCGGTCGCTCTGGTCAGTATCTTCATAAATTTTCCCCAGAGCGCGCGCCCCTGTATTCAATTACAGGGGCGCACGTAACCCGCTCTCTCCTAATCTGCGCCACTCCGGATGACACGCCACTGATGGATGATGGCCCCGTGATTGGTTGGAAAGAGGGGAAGGAGGGGGGGGTCGTCCGCTCTGTTGCCAGATCAAACATTGGGGCCGCAGCTACAATCTCGGGAGCCAAGGAAATCGGGTAGATAAAGTTTTACGGTATCGCTGTTTCGATCGGAAATCGGTTCAGCGAAAAGGGGGTTGTTCGATCGTTCAAAATGAAAGCCGGGGGGTGACCGAGGAGGAACTGCACAGGGAGGAAGGAGGGGGGTCTTGCAGGTTGATTCTCTCTCTGTGTGAGTATGATGGAAGGGTCGGTTCTTGTCATGAAGGCGCATTGTTCGGCTGTAAGAAATGTTGCTACATTTTCTGGAGGAACATTCCAGAGCGCCGCCTTGTTCTATATTGAAGGTTTCGAATCCTTCAAAAACTAATCACTCTTGACTTAAATGTCAGCTCTAGATCTTTATCAACAAAAGGAAATGATTTTGTCATGGTACTATTCTTAAGATCCCGCCTTATAAATTGCCAACATTTCATATTAGGTAGCTAAACATCTGAAATCAAGAATGACAAGTGTTCCCTCCTTATAAATTTTGACCATTTAGTATTTGATACCTGAACATCTGAAATCAAGAAAGACGGGCCGTTCCGGGCTTATAAATTGTAAACATTTAGTATTTTGTACTTGAACATCTAAGATCAAGACAGACAGGTGTTTCCACCTTATAAATTGTGAACATTTGATATTTGATATTTGATAACTGATAATCTGAAATCAAGGCAAGTGTTCCCTCTTTATAAATGTTGACCACTTAGTATTTGATACCTAAACATCTGATATCAAGAAAGACGGGCGTTCCCACGTTATAAATTGTAAGCACTTAGTATTTTGTACTTGAACACCTAAGATCCAGACAGACGGATGTTCCCTCCTTATAAATTTTGACTATTTGGTATTTGATACCTGAACGTCTGAAATCAAGAAAGAAGGGCGTTTCCACCTTATAAATTGTAAACGTTTAGTATGTGGTACCTGAACATCTAAGATCAAGACAGACGGGTGTTCCCACCTCATAAATTGTGAACATTTGGTAGTTGATAACTGAGCATCTGAAATAAAGACAGACGAGTGTTCCCTCTCTATAAATTTTGACCATTTAGGATTTTATACCTGACAATCTGAAACCAAGAAAGACGGACGTTTCCACCTTATAATCTGTAAATATTTAATAATTGGTACTTGCACATCTAAGATCAAGACAGACAGATGTTTCGTCCTTATAAATTTTGACCGTTTAGTATTTGATACCTGAATATCTGAAATCAAAAAGACTGGCTTTTCAGCCTTATAAATTGTAAGCATTTAGTATTTGGTACCTGAACATCGAAGATCAAGACAGACAGATGTTCCCACCTTATAAATTCTGAACATTTGATGTTTGATAACTGAGCATCTGAAATCAAGACAGAGAAGTGTTCTCGCCATATAAATTTTAACCATTTAGTATTTGATGCCTGATTATCTGAAATCGAAAAATACCGGCATTTTTACCTTATAAATTGTTCACATTTTGTATTTGGTATTTGAACATCTAAGTTCAAGACAGACGGGTGTTCCCACCTTCTAAATTGGGAATATTTGATATATGATAACTGATCATCTGAAATCAAGGTAGAAGAGTGTTCCCTCCTTATAAATTTTGACTATTTAATATTTGAAATTAAGAAAGAAGAGCGTTTTCACCTTATAAATTGTAAACATTTAGTATTTTGTACTTGAACATCTAAGATCAAGACAGACAGATGCTCCCACCTTATAAATTGTGAACATTTGATATTTGATAACTGAGCATTTGAAATCATGACAGACGAGTTTTCCCTCCCTATAACGCTGGCCGATTGGTTAGGGCGCTGATCGTCGGTATCGGAGTTCGTGGGTTCGAATCCCACTATGGCATGGATATTCGTAGCCGTTCGGAATCAGCTTTAAGCAGTAGGTCGTGGTCTCATTAGCCCTCGTGTGCAAAACAGTAGACCGTAGAGCTCCAAACCAAACCAAACCAAACCAAACCAAACCCTCCATATAAATTTTGACCATTTAGTATTTCATACCGGAATATCTGAAATTAAGAAAGACGGGCTTTTCCACCTTATAAATTATAAATATTTTGTGTTTGTACTTGAACATCTAAGATCAAGACAGACAGCTGCTCCCACCTTATAAATTGTGAACATTTGATATTTGATAACTGAGCATCTGAAATCAAGACAAATGAGTGTTCCCTCCTTATAAATTTTGACCATTTAGTATTTGATGCCTGAACATCTAAAATTAAGACAAGACACTTTCTCTATAAATTGTCAATATTTAGTATTTGATACATGAACATCAGAATTCAAAACAGACGCGAGTATTCCCACCATATAAATTTTCGACATCTAGTTTCAGATTTTGATTTTCCTATGTCCCTGTCCTGTCTCATATGATTTGATTTGGAGCATTACAGCTAATACCACACAGTAAACTACAATTTAAAGACGATTAATCATTTACCATACATATCATGAATAGGATTCAAAGGTATATAATTGGTTACCAAAATGCGGCGTCGCACCTATTCAGCCATCACGGGGTTTGCTCATGCTAAATTCATCTCCCACTAACTAGAGAGATGGTTGATAGGTTGGTTAGAGCTTAATGGCACTTCATCCTCCTGGGATATATTGTGGCAAACACAAGTACTCATTAGTAAAAAAAATATTTTAAAAATATTTTCAAAGTTTAAACTTAACAACAAAGCGATGATTCAACAAGAAATACGAAGAGAAATGTATGTAGAATTTAAAGAGTGATTATAATATCAAATATGACGATAAAAACCAATGACTTTTAAAAAGGTTAAAAAGTTCAGAATGGGGTGACGCATTTAAAAGATATTTGATATCAGGAGTAGCAGTTTTATAATAAAGGAGACGATGTTCAGTGGGAGTGCCTTGGGACAGGAGAGGGAGAAGATGTTACAAATCACTGTCGGTTTTGTGAATTTGGACATCATTGTTGATAGGATAAAAAAGAATCGGCTTTCAGCAGTTGAATCAGCAGTAAAAATATATCTTTATAAAATTGTCGCTTACCTTCTAAGTATGACGCCATCAATATTCTGGAGTGAGAGGTAACGTTGAGAATGGATCACAGTCAAAGATAAAATTGGAAATTTGCTTTTATTCTTGATTAACTACGGCTATTTACAAGGGGATTTTAATTCCCAAATCATGTAGAATTGCAAAGGAGGGTGCCGGTATAACTTCCTCACGACGATCACAGTCGAAAGAAAAACAAGAGATTTAATAATCTCTTACAAGTGGGGAGGCTTTTCAGGGTGTAATGAAAACCCAATTTATCTCCCGTTCGGTATCCGAGACTCTGCCGCTACCTATAGGAGCGGACTTTACGAATCTCCCGAACTAGAAAGCTGGTCTGGTAAAAAAAGGCGAAAGCTTCCACGAGGTCAACACACCTACGTAAAAAAGGACGAAAAGCCCCGAGTCGCAAAATTGTAGGCTTTTTATACTTGGGGGGTCAGTTACGGTCCCGCCAACTGTTTTTGGGGTCAGTTAAGATTCCAGTTACTTGAGAACTACAGCTAAAGTTACAGTTATATTTTTTAGCTAGCTGTCCCCTCAAGGAATTTCCGAGTATTCATTAACGAGATCTATCGGGGGCGTATTCGTCTATTCAATCCGATTGTCAAGATCCCAGACTCTCCGACGCCACGCTATTGTTCTGGTAAGCAGGTGGGCTCCGATCAGCTGTTTTGGCGCGTGCTCAGACAAAGGGGCGTTTTCACATAAGCAAACCCTACAGGGACACACCTTCTTTGGCTGTTAGGGGTTCCACGCACCCCAGGTTCCCGAGTGATCATTTCAATATTCTACCTAGTAGTGATAATCTTACCAATATATTTTTTTGCTCTTTATTGTGTTAAATCCGGATTAATTTAAATCAAAATTTGAAACACAACTTTCCTTTTACATGTCAGCCACAATTAGGTAGCCTCTTCGGGTTACTGTCACAGCGTCAGGTTACTCATTTAATCGCATGGGACATACAAAATTCTGGTATGAGTTAAAAAAAAAGTTCTTTTCTTCCAAATAAAATCCAAATTATGTATTCCAATATAAACTTTATGTCGCTTTTAAGTCTTTCGAAAAGCAGGGCAACTACTAGGTTTCCCTGCTAGATTTTCTAGTGTTCCAATCCTGAATAATAGGGACTTTCCCGTGATCCATACGCGTATTTTTACATTCTGCAAACATCTGATTGAAAATTGAATTCATCTCCGCTACACTGTTTCAGTCGGGCAATGCCTGACCAGTTCTACACTTTGTGCATGAGCAGTGTAAAAGTCTTATGTCTCTGTACAGATGAGAGAGACACCTCAAGTTGTCGTTGTCAAAGCGTGAAATTCAAGTCGGCTGTCAAGTCCCTCTAAAAGCAGGGCAACTACTAGATTTTCTAGAGTTCCAATCATGAATAAGAGGGACTTTCCAGAGATCCATACGCGTTTTTTACTCTCTGCAAGCATCTGATTGAAAGTTGAAGGCATCTCTTATAGATTGATTCAGTCGGGCGATGTCTGAACAGTCCTCCTTTGTGCCTTAGCAGTGGAAAAGCGTTATGACTCTGTACTTATGAGAGAGACACCTCAAGTGTACATTGGCAAAGAGTGAAATTCAAGTTTGCTGGCTTTTAAGTCCCTCGAAAAGCAGGATAACTACTAGGTTTCTCTGCTAGATTTTCTAGAATTCCAATCATGAATAGGAGGGACTTTCCAGTGATCCATAAGCGTATTTTTACACTCTGCAAGCATCTGATTAAAAGTTGAAGGCATCTATGCTAAACTGATTCAGTCAGGCGATGTCTGAGCAGTCCTATACTTTGTTCCTGAGCAGTGTGAAAATCTAATGCCTCTGTACATATGAGAGAGACACCTCAAGTGTTTATTGGCAAAGCATGAAATTTAAGTCTGCTGTCAAGTCCCTCAAAAAGCAGGGCAAGTGCTAGGTTTCCCTGTTAGATTTTTTAGGGTACCAATCGTGAATAGGAGGGACTTTCCAGAGATCCATAAAGTTTTTTACACTTTGCACACATGCGATTGAAAGTTGAAGACATCTCTGCTAGACTGATTCAGTCGGACGATGCCTGACCAGTCCTACACTTTGTGCCTGAGAAGTGTAAAAGTATTATGTCTCTGTAAATATAAGCGATACCTCAAGTATTCATTGGCAAAGGGTGAAATACAAGTCTGATGGCTTTTAAGTCCCTCGAAAAGCAAGGCAACTACTAGGTTTCCCTTCTAGATTTCCTAGGCTACCAATCGTGAATAGGAGGGACTTTCCAGAGATCCATTCACGTGTTTTTTACAATCTGCAAATATCTGATTGAAAGTTGAGGCATTTCTGCTATACTGATTCAGTCTGACGATACATGAGAAGTCCTACACTTTGTGCCTGAGGAGTGTAAAAGTCTTTATGTCTCTGTACATATGACAGAGACACCTGAAGTGTCCATTGGTAAATCTGAAAGACATCTACTAGGTTTCCCTGTTAGATTTTTTAGGGTTCCAATCGTGAATAGAAGGGACTTCCTACATATCCATACACGTTTTTTTACACTCTGTAAAGATCTGACTGAAAGCTGAAGGCATCTCTGCTAGACTGATTCAATCCACGGTCCATTAAAAAATAAATTATTCATATGTATTCATGGACTATAAAGTCATTGTCTCTCTTAATTGATCTTTATTATGCTTTTTCTATACCATCTACAATTTATTTAAAAATATTCTAAGTTATTTTCAGTTAAAATTAGAGATAATATGTACCACTTAATATGTCAATATTTTTATTTGTGTAACAGTTTGTTAATTTTCATTCCAGGATACTGCAGAGAACGTCAGATTCTGCTTTTGCTTTGCAAAGGTAAGTAAAATATATTGATCCCTATAAACATTAAATTGGTTTGGTAATTGGTACATCAAATATAATAAAAAGAGGGAGGTTTCAGACTAACAGTGACGCGTGGCTTGGCGTAAATTCGGCAATAAATACTGTGCACGAAATTGAGGCACAGATTGGTTAGGGTCGATTGGTTAAGGAAAGTGTCTTGTGCGCAAACTTCGGGACAGAGATCATAGCCCGTGGGAACTAATTGCCCATAAGCGCCCTAATGAGCCTAATGAATCCTAATTTTCTAATGAGCGCCATGTAGGACATGAGTATATAAAAGAGAAATTTAAATTTAACTAGGCCAGTCTGTTATTTCTCAGGGCTAGGTCCTTACATGCACACACACACATATACATGTATGTATGTGTGTGTGTATGTATGTATATATATGTATGTATATATATATGTATGTGTATGTATGTATGTATGTATATATGTATGTGTATGTATGTATATGTATGTATGTATGTATATCTATGTATGTATATGTATATATGTATGTATATATATGTATATGCATGTATGTATGTATATATATATATATATATATATATATGTATGTATATATATATATGTATATATATGTATGTATATATATATATGTATATATATACATATATATATACATATATATATATATATATATATACATATATATATATAAACATATATATACATATACATTTATATATATATATATATATATATATATATATATATATATATATATATATATATATATAAGCTGTGACTTTTTGCCTCATCTCGAAGAGAACTTTAGAGCTGATATTCTGCAGTCTTACATGAGTGGTAGATAAAGAAAACCAATTGAAAAGAAAGAAAATAAACACAAATGGAATCTCAAACTATTGTAGTTTATTCATATT
>CM063508.1:27500-42500 GCA_032207245.1 Pardosa pseudoannulata | reverse complement strand
TCTGCTCGACCCCTCTTACTGATTTTTAAGAAAATTAAAAGAACCTGATGTGCATATACAGGGCCCATTTCTGCACATGTAAAATTATACACATTTTGTATTTGTATAATGCGTAATCAGAATTATAGATTGCGCATTGTCTACACGATGCAAAGTTAGTTCCGTTTCTCAAGGTCACGGTGTTATCTGAGTAGAGATAGATCGTCTGCTCGACCCGCTCTTACTGATTTTTAAAAAAATTAAAAGAACCTGATGTGCCCACTTCTGCACCTATTAAATTATACACATTTAGCATTTTTATAATGAGTAATCAGAATTATAAATTGCGCATTTTTTACACGGTGCAAAGTTAGTTTCGTTTCTCAAGGTCACATTGTTATCTGAGTTGAGATCACGTACTGTCATCTGGTGGAAACCGCAGTGTATATTTTCATTAGATTAAAATTTTTCGTTATAAAGATATTTCTCTTTGATACCTAAAACTACAAAAATCCAAATCATTCAAAACGTCAAATCCAAAATCATTCTTCTCAAATAATTAGATTTTTAAATTTTTGAAAATGGACTTTTGAAAAACCCTTTTACATCATTGTTAAACTTATTCGATTCATTTTTTCTGCACTGTTGTAATCAGCAGTATTAAGTATTAATTTTTATTACATTGGGATTTTACGTTACACAAAGTTTGGATTGAAATAAAAAAAAACCAGGTTCATAACTAAATGATATAACGGTTCTACAGTTGTCTTTAGCCGTCCTGTAGCAAAAAGTAGATTGTAGTAGTGCACCAAACCAAATCGTTATTAAGTTTCGTTTCCGTCATCACTTCTCCTAATCCGCAATAATACAAGAAGTGTTTAATTCATCTTCGTTCACGAGTCTACCTCGCATTGGACTCAAACGTTTCGGTAGCTGAAAATGCACAGTTGTCTTTAGCCGTCGTGTAGCAAAAAGTAGACTGTAGCACACCAAGCCAAATCGTCATTAAGTTTCGTTTCCGCTATCCTTTCTCATATTCCGTAATAATACAAGAAATGTTTTATGCATTTTCGTTCACGAGTCCACCTCGCATTGGACTCTAACATTTCGGTAGCTGTCCGTTGTTCTTGGACGTCTTGTAACAAAAAGTAGACTGTAGCCCACCAAACCAAATCGTCATTCGTTTCCGTCATCACTTCTCATATTCCACAATAATACAAGAAATGTTTAAGTCATTTTCGTTCACAAGTCTACCTCGCATTGGGCTCTAACGTTTCGGTAGCTGAAAATGTACAGTTGTCTTTAGCCGTCCTGTAGCAAAAAGTAGACTGTAGCACACCAAACCAAATCGTCAATAAGTTTCGTTTCCGCCATCCTTTCTCATATTCCGCAATAATACAAGAAGTGTTTAATTCATTTTCGTTCACGAGTCCACCTCTTGGACTCTAACGTTTCGGTAGCTGCCCGTTGTTCTTAGACATCTTGTAGCAAAAAGTAGACTGTTGCGCACCAAACCAAATAGTCACTAAGTTTCGTTTCCGTCATCACTTCCGTTTCATATTCCGCAATAATACAAGAAATGTTTAATTCGTTTTCGTTCATGAGTCCACTTTTCACTGAACTCTAACGTTTCGGTAGCTGAAAATGTCCAGTTGTCTTTAGCCGTCGTGGAGCAAAACGTAAACTGTAGAGCATCAAACCAAAGCGTCATTAAGGTTCATTTCCGCCATCGCTTCTCATATTCCATAATAATGCAAGAAATGTTTAAGTAATTTTCGTTCACGAGTCTACCTTGCATTGGACTCTAAAGTTTCGGTAGCTTCCCGTTGTTCCTGGACATTTTTTAGCAAAAAGTAGACTATAGCGCACCAAATCAAATCGTCATTAAGTTTCGTTTCCGTCATTACATCTCATATTCCATAATAATACAGCACGAAACTGCCAAACTTTTCGTGGGAAAGTATCTAAAATGGCAAATTAAATATTAACGAACCATTTCGTTCTTCACTGAATTGAAGTATCGCTTTTGCTCTTGCCCGAATTCGGGTCGGGCTTTGGCCCGTTTGCGTTACCCGAACCAAGTTCGGGCTTTACACGGAAGGAGTTAAGTTTCAGATCTGCCATCCATCCCTTCTCGTACTCTGCGGTAATACAATGAATGCTTACCGCATTTTCGTTCACGCGTTTGACTCCAACGTTACGATAGCAGAAAACAATCGCGTAGGGCGATGATCGATTCGTTATTCCACGACGATTATCGCTGCTTTTAAACGGGCAGAAACAAAATGGAGAACGTGTTCGCTTGCCTCAGGCCTATTTAAAACCACATATAAACACACACACGCACACACGCAGTATGGAACGGAGAGGGGAAGCACTTCCACACGGCTTTAACTCTTTCGGTTCTTGAGCATCCCCTGCTGCCTCTCCCCCACCTCCTCTTCCTCTCCCCCCTTTACTCCCTTAAGATGATGAATAATCGCTTTCGAGAGGCCAGGGAGTTTGCGAGGGGGGTGTAGAATTTTAAGTGAAAGACGGTTTATCGGATTTATTGGATTTTTTGGTGGTGATGTTTGCTTTTCGAGAGGACCA
Source organism: Pardosa pseudoannulata (assembly GCA_032207245.1). NCBI lineage: Eukaryota > Metazoa > Arthropoda > Arachnida > Araneae > Lycosidae > Pardosa > Pardosa pseudoannulata. The sequence goes on along the minus strand of CM063508.1, from coordinate 39,929 downwards.
TTAAAATGTCAGGGACTGTTGTCGAACGTTCCCGTTTTGCAAATTCATTAGGAAACGGAGCGACCACGGGTAAAAATAACGTAAAATGAATTTTTTTTTATTTATTTAGTTCCTTTTTTCACCAAACGACGTATATAATGGCATTTTTTCAAGGGAGGAATTTTGAATTTTGTCGTGGTCCTTCCCTTCCCTTTGGCATTATTTCCTTATTTTGTTCGATAAACTAAAGGTATATTGTAAAAAAAGGGCTTAATGTTACCTTATTTACATGGTTTTAAATTTTATTTTAAAGTTTTGAAATATTTATTTTGCTTTTGTCTTATAGGAAACATACGCTAAAAGTTTATCGAATGAATGCATTTTTGAGTTCAATGTCTCCAAATGGCAGAGGAGAAATTTAATGTCTTAAAATAATCGTAGAATCGAAACAACATTTCTATTTTATATTCCCTTATAAAAACTGCTAAATAAATAAATTATCTTTTTTATTTGTTCCTTATTTATATATAATATATATATATAAAATAAAAAAAATATATATATGTAAAATTTAATGTAAATATATATATATTTATAATTATATATAAATATATATATATATTTATAAGATATATAAAAAATTTTTATATATATATATAAAAATATATACATATTATATACATTTTTTATATATATATTTATATACAGGAATATATTTAATGTTTATAAATATATATATATTTTTATAGTATATATAACATATATACATATTATACTATATATACATATTTACATATACATATACATATATATATACATACATATATAAATACATATACTATCTTATAATATTACATAACATATATTATACATATTAATATATATACATATATATATATATTATATACATATATTATATATATATATATATTTTATATAAATATACTATATATATATATATATATACTATATATATACATATACATATATATATACATATAATTATATATATACATATATATACACATATATATATATATATATATATATATTTATATATATATATATATATATATATAATATATATATATATATATATATATATATATATATATATATATTTAAGTAATAACTGACATGTTTACAAAAATTTTACTACACATATAAACTATATTTTGGAAAGTGAATATAACAAAAATTTAAATTTGTAACATATTTATCATAATATATTTAATATATATATATATATATATATATATATATATACAACTAAATAGATACATATAATTTTTGCATATTTACACACATATACATGTAATATATCAAAATACATTTCACTTTAATATTTCCTTAAAAATTTTACATAAATTTAAAATCTTTATCTAAATGTCTTAATCAAATGTATCTATTAAAGACTTTCAATACATTCATATTTCTAAGATACCGAATGGTTAGTGTATTTTCAACATTTTTAATCTTATATATAATTTAAATATTACATATTTTATATGTGTAGAAGTAGAATATTCAAAATCACAAACAAAAAATTTTCTGTTATACATGTAAATTTTCTGTCTATTAAATATTTAAAAAAGACTCCGCGTTTTCATCTTGACAGTAGTATAAGATATGTTTAAAATTCTTTTTGTTTCTTTTCTCTGAAATATTTTTGTGTCCTATTGGATATAAAGATAACTCTAAAAAATTTTAATAATTTGTTCTTTAATATATTTTATTACTCTAATATTACAGAATAATATATATATATATTATATATAATCTTTCTTAATATACTAAATATATACTCTAATATTGTTAAAAAAATTTTTACAAAACAAAAAACATATCTATATATATATATATCTTTAATATATATATTTAGATGCATCTAATAAATACTTTTTAACATATTTAAATCAGAAATTTAGGTGTTGGCCCTCGAATTTCTACAAATCTTATATTGAATTATAGCTTTAACACAAAAAAACCCCCAAAAAAAAATAAAACCAAACACAAAAATAACAAAATAAAACAAAAAACAAAAGACCTAAAAAAATAAAAAAACAAAAAAAACAAAAACCCACCAAAAAAAAAACAACAAAAAAAAACAATAACAAAAAACACACACAAAAAATAAACACCCTCAAAAATAATAAAATACACACAAGAAAATAAAAAATAAATAAAAAATATATAACAAAAAACTAATAATATATAAAAAAAAAATATAATAACATATAATATATATAATATATATAATAAATATATATAACACATACATATAACATATATATATATATATATATATATATAAATATATATATATATATATAATATATATATATAATATATATATATATATATATATATATAATATATATATATATATATATATATATATATATATATATAAATAATATATAATATATATATATAATATATATATATATATATATATATATATATATAAATATAATATATAATAATAATACACAAATATATAAAATAAAAATACATATATACAAATACACAAATATATATATATAATATAACACAATAACAATATATATACATATATATATATAATATATATATATATATATATATATATATATATATATATATATATATATATATATATATATATATATATATATATATATATATATATATATATATATATATGTATATATATATATATATATATATATATATATATATATAATATATATATATATATATTATATATATGTATGTTTATATGTATGTGTATATATATGTATGATATGTATGTATGTATATACATATTGTATATATTTATAATATATATGTTGTATATATATATGTATGTATATATATATATGTATATATGTATATATATGTATTATATATGTATGTATATATATGTATGTATATATATGTATGTATATTTGTATGTATGTATGGATATATTTTTTATATATGTATGTATATATGTATGGATTATATGTATGATATATGTATGGATATATGTATGGATATATGTATGATATATGTATGTTTATATATGTATGTATGTATATATGTATGTATGTATATAATTTTTTTTTTATATGTATTTATATTTATTATTTTATATATGTGTGTATGTATGTATATGTTTATATATGTATGTATGTGTATGTATGTGTATGTATGTATATATGTATATGTTTATATATATATATGTAAATTATGTATGTATATATTATTTATATATGTATATATTATGTATATATATATATATATATGTATTATATATGTATAATAGTGTATATATGTGTATATATACTATATATGTATATATAAAAGATCACAAAATAAAATTATATAATATATGTGTGTGTGTGTTCATATTAATTACAAGCAATGTACTTATTGGTGCATTAGTATACATATTGAAAGTATCTTAAAGATCCGTGGTTAATATTTTAAAATTCATAGAGTAATATGAAAAAAAAAAATTGAAAGAAAGTAAATTTTTCTTATCTCCATCACCTCTTTTCCTTCGAGAGATGCATTTTATGTGGCAGAATTTTTTCCTATTTTAAAGATAAGAACTTCTCTCCTTTTCTAGAAGAAAAAAAAAAGAAAACACAAATGCTTTACATCTTTTAAATCTGCTTTGTCTTTTCGCTCCTTAGAGAGTGAGGAGAATATGAGAAAAAAGATTCGTTCCTAACACTTAGTATACACTTTTTTTTTTCGATATACTCCCGACATGTGAGCAAAATGCAGATAAACTCCTTAATCATTCCTCGTATTATGATAAAATGACATAAGATTACCAAACAGATGTTTGAAAGAGGAACAATCTCGTTTATTTTTTCTAATTTATATATCCAAATGATGGATAACTCGTATACTGCTATCTTTTATTTATTTATTTTTTTTTCGTTCTTTTAAATGAGAATTATCTATTTTTTCGAAATTATTGATTTTTTTCTCGTTCTTTTTTTTTACCTTAAGTTTTGAATTGCTTTCCAAAGAGGACAATTGAAATTCTAGAGTGTCGCGGTTGTCTTGTTTTTTTATTTAATATTAAATTTTTTTAAAGATTTCCATCGATGTCCTTACAGAAAGTACGAAATCTTGTTTTTCTATTTAGTGCAGTTTTTCACCTTTTCTTTTTAGATTAAACACTAGTGTTTCACTCAAAGTGTATTTGGTAAAAACTTTTAGGATTTTTAATATCGGAGATAAAATGATTTTACAATAGTTTATGAATGCTATTTTTTATCCCTCTGCAGGTTTTGATTCTGTAGATTATTCTAACATAATTGTATATAAAAGTGTTAGTACAAAATGTTGTTGGGGTGTTTCACATGTCTGGTATTTGGAATGATTTGTACAATAAATTTTCAGTTTTTCAAAATAATTAGTTTTTTATTAGAAATATTTTAACAATTTTTTATATGTTTTTGCACTTGATTACATTTCCTCAATCAAAGTTTTACAAGAAAAAATTTTTCTGTTTATAAAAGTATCACCGATTAGGAAAGTTTGTACAAAAGTAGTCAGTTTTGGGTCCTGTTTCTGCACATATCTCTCTGCAGGTATGGAATGAGTGATTACACAAAAGTAGTCAGCTTTGGGTCCTGTTTCTGCACATATCTCTCTGCAGGTATGGAATGAGTGATTACACAAAAGTAGTCAGTTTTGGGTCCTGTTTCTGCACATATCTGTCTGCAGGTATGGAATGAGTGATTGTACAAAAGTAGTCAATTTTAGGTCCTGTTTCTGCACATATCTGTCTGCAGGTATGGAATGAGTGATTGTACAAAAGTAGTCAATTTTAGGTCCTGTTTCTGCAAATATTTCTCTGTAGGTATGGAGCATGTGATCGCACGATCCCATTTTACGTGTCCTTTCGAAGCTCTTAAAGTTTTCATTCAGGATAAAAGTTTTTAAGTTTGTAAAACATATCACTGATTTTGAAAAACAAACTTCGAAGAGTAATCACTTTTGGGTCCATATAGTGCAAATTTTCTGTTGGTATGGAGTAACTGACTGTACGATCCCAATTTGCATGTCCTCTCATAGTAATAAAAGTCTACACTGATCTGATGAGACCGGCATTTACAGCATTGAAGTCTAACGAATGTGAACAACCTTAACAGCAGTCGGTTTCAAAATCTGGCACAAGTGCAGTGCCCTACCCATTTGGCTATCTTTCGGCATAGAACTGAAAAAAAAACTTTTTTAAAGCTTGAAACTCTTTAAAGCTCTAGTTTGTCCACAATCTCACAGAAATTACGGAAAATGGTTGAGCTGCATATGTGGTTCTTAGTGGCTATTACATTGCTAAGCTATTACATTGCTTAATGTTTCTAATTGCTTACAGTTTCTAAGACACCTTTTTATTTAAATTTCTTTATCTGGTTTGGTTAGGTTAGGAGTGCTACAGTCTACTTTTTGCAACACGAGGGCTAATTTTTTCTGAATTGTAAACTAATCTTTATGCGCATATTTCTTTCTTTGTAGTTTTTCTTTGGATAAAAAAAGGTTAGGATTATCCTTCTTTTGCATTGTTTTTATTCTGTCGTTACCGTATTACGCCCGCCTATAATTTTCCCGTCAATCTAATTAGAATTTTCTTAAATATTCACATAAAAATTAATTAGACTTAACTTTTGGACACCATCGTATATGAATGTGTTGATTGCTTTTTTACTGAAAATAAATATGCAAAATAATTTGTACATATATTTTTTCAGTGCTTCACTGTAAATATATTGATAAGATAAAATGTAATGATTCTTTCAGTGAAATGCACATTTACAAATCCTAAACGAGTTTTTACGGAATGTGTATGCGAAAGCTAAATTAATTTTATCTGCACTTAACTAGCAGAGGGAAAAAAAACCTGGAAGCCCATAAAGCAGTAAAGTGTAATACGAGGCCCATCCAGAAGGTTAGTTTCGGGTAATTCCACATCAAATCAACACAAGGTTTCTACCTGACCCCCTCCAATTTTGATTAAATTTGGTATAGTAAGTGACTTCATGTTAATAAAGAAAATCCCCAAATCTAATGTTCAAATAATAATTGGTTTGGGAGTTATAAGGCTTTAAAGTTGCCAGATTTGTCTAAAAAGTACACTATCGGCATACTTTTAAATTACACTTGCTACTCACCTAATTAAGCTAGATATATGTGCAAGGTGTTATTTTAAACCTTTTTTAATGGGCTTTCATATGATATACAACTCATGATGACTTTTTAAAAAAAATTAAATTTAAATTAAAATTTAAAATTTAAATTTCTCAAAAAGCCAAGTTTTTAAAATTTTGAAAAAAATCTCAAAAATTGCTCATATTATTGTTAATTAATCCTCAAAGTTTCATGTTGGGATCATAATGGGATCACAAGCTACAAAAGTTTTTTGTTTGATATATTTACTATTGCAATAACGAAAATGAGAACATGCATTCATTACTTTTAATCTAACTCATCTGTATAGGATGGCATTAATGTTTACACACTACCTTATCGACATATACTCTAGTAAATAGTACATTTAACATTTGTGAAGATTTTATAATGAAGAAAAATCCTTAAAGTGCATTACTTTTGATGGATGGTGCTACTTATTTAGTTAAAACTGGTAGAAAGCTTTATGTGTTTTGAGAGTTTCTACTTCAGAAAGAATATACATTGGTCCTGTTGGAGTTAAAGGATCCACCTTACACATAACATCGGAAATTGGAATCCATAGTACATCTGGCTTATATAGATGTAAAAAAAGATGGTGATGGTCCACATGAGTGAAGGAATGTCACTTTTACCTCTTCAGAGTTTTTCTCTTCTTTCTCTTAACATAAATGTAAGCCACCAGTTGCAATTATAAACAGCAGTAATATAGCCATTTATATCAGCAAATAGAAGCTTTTATTGTGATGCTATCGCAGTTTGCATCAATAAATCTTGTGAAAAGGAAAATGTCTTCTCAAAGACTTTTGTTTTTGATTCTGTGGGTATAAAAGCATGATATTTCTGAGTCCCATGAAATGAAAAAGCATTTTTAAATTGGTCATCTAGAAATATAGCTGTAGAAACATGTTCTTCTTGGGTTGAAAAATAAAATTTATTCTTGTGATGTTTTCCTGTGCGCAGTTAAAAAGTTGTTGTGGTGTATTTGATTTTTATATGGTCGTTGTAGGTTTGCTCAAGCCGCTAACACTTGAGTGTACCTCCTAACCCATCACAAGGTCCTTTACAATGAGCTGTTGTCCAAAAATGCCATTTTGCCTCAATGCCAAAATCTTCCTTATGTAAGCATAAATTGGCAAAGTTTTTCTTATTTATATATTGTGCAGATGACCCATCTGAGAAATAAAATATTTTCCTTGCACTTTTTTTTAAATTCTGTCTTAAAAAAAGTAATAAGCTTCTTTTGAAAACAGTAAACTGCTACTGTATTGGGCTCCAAACAGTCTTAAATTACAATGTATGTAAAGTGGTCAATTCCAAACTTCCCTTTGTAATATACAACAATGGTGAGTTGTAGATTGAACATTAGTCCAGTGGCAGCTCTGGGCCTCATCCTGTATAACAAATAAGTAATTTTCAGCAAAATCAAGAACTACAAACTCTGAATCTTTTAAATTTCCTTTTATATTGTTTATAAATGAATTTTGTTGTTGTTTCACCACAAAGTAATGATAAACTAATACAGACATTTTCTCACAAAATAAGTCAATAAATTCTGATGCTGACTTTTGTATTGTTTCTAAAGAGCTCCTATCAACAGAAATCCACTGATTGAAAATGACCTTTTCCACCATATTTTCATCGAATGTTTCACCAAGTATGGTTTTTAATTATGTAGTCCCAGAACATGATGTACACTCTCCCATGTGGCAGCTGACTGATGCTGGATTACAAATCATCATAGCAAGGCAGTCCTTGTATGTGTTAATTTTTCCATGCGTTAATGGAAGCTTATTTGGTATTTTATAGCTTGTGATCCCATTATAATCCCAATGTACTATGTCACAATGTATGAAGCCAGATGTACTATGAATTCCAATTTCTGATGTTATGTGTAAGGTGAATCCTTTAACTCTAACAGGACCAATGTATATTCTTTCTGAAGTAGAAATTCTCAAAACACATAAAGCTTTCTATCAGTTTCAACTAAATAAGTAGCACCATCCATCAAAAGTAATGCACTTTAATGATTTTTCTTCATTCTAAAATCTTCACAAATGTTAAATGTACTATTTACTAGAGTATATGTCGATAAGGTAGTGTGTAAACATTAATGCCATCCTATACAGATGAGTTAGATTAAAAGTAATGAATGCATGTTCTCATTTTCGTTATTGCAATAGTAAATATATCAAACAAAAAACTTTTGTAGCTTGTGATCCCATTATGATCCCAACATGAAACTTTGAGGATTAATTAACAATAATATGAGCAATTTTTGAGATTTTTTTCAAAATTTTAAAAACTTGGCTTTTTGAGAAATTTAAATTTTAAATTTTAATTTTAATTTAAATTTTAAAAAAAAAATTCAAGTCATCATGTGTTGTATATCATATGAAAGCCCATTAAAAAAGGTTTAAAATAACACCTTGCACATATCTCTAGCTTAATTAGGTGAGTAGCAAGTGTAATTTAAAGGTATGCCGATAGTGTATTTTTTAGACAAATCTGGCAACTTTAAAGCCTTATAACTCCCAAACCAATTATTATTTGAACATAAGATTTGGGGATTTTCTTTATTCCCATGAAGTCACTTACTATACCAAATTAAATCAAAATTGGATGGGGTCAGGTAGAATTTGTTCTAAAATTGTGTTGATTTCACATGGAATAACCCTTTCCCTATTTAAAAGCAAAAAAGAACTTTCACGGACATATTTATTGCCAACAAGTACAGCAAAGTTTCAGCTATTTTTTAATATAGCCACCACCAGAATTGAGACACTTGTCGTATTGTTGGATCAACTTTGGTATACATCTGTCGTAGAACTCTGCCGTCTGTGAATAGAACCAGCCTTCCTGTCCCAGAACACCCTGCACACCCCTTTCCATACTGACAGCGTCTGTTTAAATTTGGACCTGACCGAAGATCCACTATGATGGCAATGAATTTACTGCTGCATAGTTTCCGGGGTAAAGTGCGAAATCCAAGTCTCATTGCCCGTGGTGATCCTGTCGAGAAACTCGTCGCCGTCGTCGTGATACCGTAGGAGAAATGCCAGTACTGCTCCTGAGCGTTGGATTTTGTGTTCGGATGCAAGTTTCGGCTCATAGACCTGACAGAGCTGACGATGAATTTCAACTGGCGCAATGCTTTGTGCATACAAGATCACCGACCGAACCTTGCAGGCTTCGGGAGAAGAAATTAGAGTTTCCATTTCGAACCACTGCTATCGCGCTACTGTCACGAATCGGGACTTGTCTAGCTGGCATGAGATAAATACGTCATAGATCTGTTACGAATGCGCAATTGAAGCAATTGATTTAAAGTAAACGTAATAAAGTAAATGTGTTAATTGCGCGTGCGTAACAGATCTAGGACGTATCAATCATATGCCAGCTTGACAAGTCCCTATTTGTACCAGTACCAGGGTAGCAGTGGTCCGAAACGGAAACTCTAATTCCTTCTCCAGCCGCCTGTAAGTTTCGGTCAGTGATCTTGAATGCACAAAGCATTGCGCCAGTTGAAATTCATCGTCAGCTCTGTCAGGTCTATGAGGCGAATTTGACATCCGAACGCAAAATTTAAAGCTCAGAAGCAGCACTGACACTTCTGCTACGGTATCACGATGACGGCGACGAGTTCCTCGACAGGATCACCACGGGCAATGAGACTTGGATTTCGCACTTTACCCCGGAAACCATACGACTGTCAATGCTTTGGCGTCATAGTGGATCTTATGTCAGGACCAAATTCAAACAGACGCTGTCGTTACGTTAAGGAATGTGCACGGGGTTCTGGGACTGGAAGGCTTGTTCCATTCACAGGCGGCAGAGTTCTACGACAGAGGGATACAAAAGTTGATCCCACAATACGACAAGTGTCTCAATTCTGGCAGTGGCTATGTTGAAGAATAGCTGAAACATTGCTGTACTTATTGCAAAAAAATATGTCCTTGAAAGTGTGAGTTCTTTTTTTTTTCTTTTAAACAGGAAAACTTACTTTCTAGATACTTTTCGTATATATATTGTTAGGACCGTTTGTCTATGCAAAATAACAAGATCTGGCAAACACTGATTGGCCGAACATCATTGCTTGTTAGAAAATTTTGTAAGCGGTTAAATTAATCTTAATTTGGATCAGATCTCACCAAAGTCGTTCAAAGCTAACTGCGATTAATCTCTGTTTAAGCGGAGAATTAAGTCCCACCATTGCTGGCACCATTTGTTAATCGCGGTTAGCCTTTAAACGACTTTGGGGAGACGCTAACCGTGATTAACCCATGGTGCCAAGCAATGGTGGGACTCAATTCTCCGCTTAAACAGAGATTAATCGCGGTTAGCTTTAAACGGCTTTGGTGATACCGTCCCTTAAAATGAAAGCAGATCTGTAAGTGGGAGCACTTGGATAACACTTCGTTTCCAACAATGTGGCATCCAGTGTCCACTGACGTAATTCATAAAGAATCGGTCTCACCAAAGACATTTGACAGCTAACCGAGATTAACCATTGGCACAATCCAATGGTAGGACTGCATTCTCCATTTAAATACAGATTAATCGTGATTAGCAGTTAAACGCCTTTGGTTTGGTTTTGGTTTTGGAACGCTACGATCTACTTTTTGCAACACGAGAGCTAATGAGACCGGGACCTACTGCTTAAATCCGATTCCGAATGGCTACGAACATCCATGCTATAGTGAGATTCGAACCACGAACTCCGATTCCAAAGGCCAGTACCCTAACCATTCGGCCATCGTTCGGCGTTAAACGACTTTGGTGAAACCAGCCTTAAGACTTTATTATGGTACTGTCTTAAGAATTGAATAAAGAATAAGTTTAAGTTTACGCGCTACTTAATATTAGTATTAAATTTTTTAATAAATGTATTAATAGGGTATATTATTATATTATTATTCAAGTAATTAAATATTATATATTAAAATTACATATTTATACATCATAGTTATATTATATAATTACATATTTAATTATATATTAAGTAGTCATATTATTCAAGTAATTGGTAAAATATATTTCACTACAACCGAGAGCATAAACCATTCTGTTACGGTATTCTTTCTTCATGCAAATGCCATTCCACTTGCAAAGTGAGGCACATAATCGGAATTTTGGGAACATATATTTGCTTTTGTAAATCCAATACACATCTCTAAATTATGGAAAATACAAGCTGTGTTTTGCAGTACAGCACTTTTAGGAGCCAGTTTTGCATGTATTAGCCTGATCTATACGCTGATGTTTTATAATTTCTATTAATGACGTCATTCTAGCGAACAATTAAATCATTCTATGAATAGGATTTTCTTACGTAACAGTACGTTGTTCAGAATGTTTAACATGAATTCTTGACTCCCTGAGGCTTCGGTCATCTGATATTGTCCTTAGTCAATAAGCGTATGTTAGGATTAGAAGAGGTTATTTAACTGATAAAGCTTTGTTTCGTTTCATTTTTATTATTTCTATAGCATAAAGCCCTATTTTACAGTAAGGGTGGGGAATTTTTTCGTGTAGTGACGAAATGTCCATTCAATTCAGAAATAAAAACTTATTTTAAGGTATCGCTCTACTTTCGGAGAACTTTTTTTCTTTAAACGTAGAAACTAGTTTATGTTTATACATTTTTAGATTTATTTTTTATATGATCACAGAGAATTGCACTTAAAAAATTTATTCCGGGAGAAGTTTTTATAAATTCTCTAATAAATGAAGAAAATTTAGTAAAAAAAATCGGGTTTTTTCATAAGGTCTAATTTTTTAGTAAATTAAATTATTTCAATATTTTGTTATGCCACACATTTCTTATACACTGGACTAGTGAATCACCTAAAATCTTTGCTTATTTTACATTTGGTAAAAAATGTTGGCCCTTCAAAATCATACACATTGAATTTTTAACGAATTTTCATTACCTTTATATCTAATTATGAGTGTAACATCATTGAAAATTATCCAAATTTAAAGTTTTTAGGTCATTTACTAGTAAATACTATCAAAATCATTCATAGTAATTTTCAAAAAAATATTTTAAGAACTTTTTGAGAAATCACATTTCAAGTTTCAACATTTTATTAAAAATACCGCACTGAGAAAAACGCATTTCAAGTTTATGAAATCAATTTTAACTATTAAAAAATTAAAATACATGTTTAAAATTCCCCACGCTTTCTTCCTTCAAAACTTTCTAATTACCAAGTTACTAGTTATTAAAAATAATAGAAAAATGATTAAACTAATCTTCGTGGAAATTTAAAAAGT
>CM063508.1:0-22500 GCA_032207245.1 Pardosa pseudoannulata | reverse complement strand
AATTGCTTAGATAGCTACCTCGTAACCACCACTACGAGGTAGCTATCAGGACTTGGACAGGTGTATAAAATTCTAATTTCTGATAGTCACAGTTATGATACTTAACAAATTAATTTTTATTTACTCTATCCCACCGGTGGTAACACGAACTTCTGGAAGTCCATAGAAACCCCTTTGAGAACCACTGCTTTAAATGGGTAACCCATCGCTAGTACTAAGAGGCATCTATTAAGACTTGGAAGAAGGAATTGCTATCTGATAGCTACCTCGTAACCACCACTACGAGGTAGCTATCAGGACTTGGATAGGTAGATGAAATTCTAATTTCTGATAGTCACACTTATGATACGTAACAAATTAATTTTTATTTCACTCATACCCACCAGGTAACGCGAACAACTGGTCCATAGAAACACTTGAGAACCACTGCTATAAATGGGTAACCCAATTGCTACCACTACGAGGTAGCTATCAGGACTTGGACAGGTGTATGAAATTCTAATTTCTGATAGTCACATTTATGATACGTAACAAATTAATTTTTATTTAACTCTACCCCACCAGTGGTAGAAATAAAAATAATTTTGGAACCATTAATTTTTAATTCACTCTAACCAGTGGTAAAGCGAACTTCTGATAGAAAACACTTTGAGATTGCTATAAATTTAACATTGCTAGTTACACGATTCTGAAGTCCATTAAAATTTGAGTAACACTGTCTGGAAGGTACCATCGTTACCACTGAGGAAAGGACTTAATGAAAGATTTGCTTACCTGATAGTTACCTCTTACTACAAGGTAGCTATCAGGAATTTGGACAGGTATGAAATTCTAATTTCAGTTAGTCACATTTATGATACGTAACAAATTTTTTATTTAACTCTTAACCAGTGGTAACAAATTTGTCCATAGAAACCAATTTGAGAACCACTGATAGAAATGGGTAACCCATCGTTACCACTAAGAGGCAGCTATCAGGACTTGGAAGACGGAATAGCTACCTGATAGCTACCTCGTAACCACCACTACGAGGTAGCTATCAGGACTTGGATAGGAAGATGAAATTCTAATTTCTGATAGTCACATTTATGATACGTAACAAATTAATTTTTATTTAACACGTACACAACCAATGGTAATGCAAACTTCTCGAAGTCCATAGAAACCACTTTGAGAACCACTGCTAGAAATGGGTAACCCATCGTTACTACTAAGAGGCAGCTATCAGGACTTGGACAGGATGTATGAAATTCTAATTTCTGATAGTCACATTTATGATACGTAACAAATTAATTTTTATTTAACACGTACACAACCAATGGTAATGCAAACTTCTCGAAGTCCATAGAAACCACTTTGAGAGAACCATCGTTTAAATGGGTAACCCATTGCACTACTACGAGGTAGCTATCAGGACTTGGACAGGTGTATGAAATTCTAATTTCTGATAGTCACATTTATGATACGTAACAAATTAATTTTTATTTAACTCTACCCCACCAGTGGTAACACGAACTTTTGGAAGTCCATAGAAACCAATTTGAGAACCACTGATAGAAATGGGTAACCCATCGTTACCACTAAGAGGCAGCTATCAGGACTTGGAAGACGGAATAGCTACCTGATAGCTACCTCGCCACATACGATGTAGCTATCAGATTTGGTTGGTATAAATTCTAATTTTTGTGTTAGTCACATTGTAAGGAACAAATTGATTTTTATTTAATTACACCAATGGTTACACGAACTTCTGTCCATAGAAACCACTAAAAAATATAAATGGGTACCATCGCTATAAAGAGGACAGCTATCGGACTTGGACGGATGTATGAAATTCTAATTTCTGATAGTCACACTTATGATACGTAACAAATTAATTTTTATTTACTCTATCCCACCGGTGGTAACACGAACTTCTGGAAGTCCATAGAAACCACTTTGAGAACCACTGCTGTAAATGGGTAACCCATCGCTCCTACTAAGAGTCAGCTATCAGGACTTGGAAGAAAGTATTGCTACCTGATAGCTACCTCGTAACCACCACTACGAGGTAGCTATCATTTTGGTAGGTAGATGAAATTCTAATTTCTGTTTAGTCACATTGATGATGCGTAACAAATTAATTTTTATTTCACTCGTACCCACCAGTGGTAACGCGAAATCTGTCCATAGAAAATACATTTCGAGAACCTCTGCTATAAATGGGTAACCCATTGTACTTACGAGGCAGCTATCAGGACTTGGACAGGTGTATGAAATTCTAATTTCTGATAGTCACATTTATGATACGTAACAAATTAAATTTTTATTTTGTAACCAGTAATCGAACTTGGAAGTCCATAGAACCTTTGAGTCTGTTTAGAAATGGGTAACCCTGCTATAAGAATCAGCTTTCAGACTTGGATTTTTCTAATCTGATAGCTACCTCGTAACCACCACTACGAGGTAGCTATCAGGACTTAGAAGTATTGAAATTCTAATTTATTACATTTATGATAAGTAAAAATTAATTTTTATTTTACTGATGGTAATACGAACTTCTAGAAAGTATAGAAACCACTTTGAAACCACTGCTAGAAATGGGTTAACCCATCGTTCTACTAAGAGCAGCTATAAGATTGAAAGACGATAGCTACCTGATAGCTGTAACCACCTCTACATGTAGCTATCAGGACTGGATGGATTATGGAATTCTAATTCTGATAGTCAATTTCTGATACGTAACAAATTCATTTTATTTACCATGTACCCAGCTAACACGATCTTCTCGAAGTCCATAATGATTTGATAACCATTTTTAAATGGGTAACTCCTACTATAAGAGGCAGCTATCAAGACTTGGAAGAAATACAATTGCTATCTGATAGCTACCTCATACCACCACTACGAGGTAGCTATCAGGACTTGGATAGGTAGATAAAATTCTAATTTCTGATAGTCACACTTATGATACGTAACAAATTAATTTTTATTTACTCTATCCCACCGGTGGTAACACGAACTTCTGGAAGTCCATAGAAACCACTTTGAGAACCACTGCTGTAAATGGGTAACCCATCGTCTACTAAGACAGCTATGGGACTTGGACGGATGTATGAATTCTAATTTTTGATATCATTTATGATACGTAACAAATTAATTTATTTAGTACACCACAGCAGTAATCGTTCTCGAAGTATAGAATCCACTTGAGAACCACTGCTTTTAAATGGGTAACCATTGCTACTACGAGGTAGCTATCAGGACTTGGACAGGTGTATGAAATTCTAATTTCTGATAGTCACATTTATGATACGTAACAAATTAATTTTTATTTAACTCTACCCCACCAGTGGTAACACGAACTTTTGGAAGTCCATAGAAACCACTTTGAGAACCACTGCTAGAAATGGGTAACCCATCGTTACTACTAAGAGGCAGCTATCAGGACTTGGAAGACGGAATAGCTACCTGATAGCTACCTCGTAGCAAATCTTAAGGTAGCTATCAGGTTTGGATAGGTAAGGAAATTCTAATTTCTGTTAGTCACATTTATGATTAACAAATTTTTATTTAATCTTACCCACAGTTCAAACTTCTCGAAGTCCATAGAAACCACTTTGAGAACCACTGCTAGAAATGGGTAACCCATCGTTACTACTAAGAGGCAGCTATCAGGACTTGATAGAATTGAATTATCATTTCTGTTAGCATTATTTATGATACGTAACAGTACATGACATATCACACTTTTACTCCAAGAGTTGTTTCACAGCCATAAAGCCTTGAAGTTTAGCAAGAAAAAAGCAGGTGGAATATCGTTGAACAAAGGTTATTTTTTCCGTCGGAATTTGGGACAGTTTCCAATGTTGAAGGAAATAAAATAAATTTAATGAAAAATTTCGACCTGATTTTTTTTTAAAAGTTCATCGGGCAATTTACGATGCCATTCCTAAGTGCCATTTTCGGGTACTCCCTTTAAGCATTACCATTTACTTCTCGCTTGTATAATTCCAATAAAAAAAAAAACTTTGCAATATTTCATTGCCACGGACTTTCTCTCTCTCTGAGAAAGTTAAATTAATCCTCCCTTAATTTTTTTCTTTAATAAAAAAAGCGCGAAAAGGAAGAAGCCAAAATTTTTAAATAACGACTTCATTTCCCGACTTCATTCCATGGTATGAAAAAAAAAATAAAGGAAAAAAAATATCCACCGCATTTATAACTGCCTGTCTCTTATCTGGCGCATGCATTCCATCTGCGTAGACATCCGACGCCAATAAAATAAAACCGCGCCAAGAGTGGTCATTAGAGCGTGCGCTCTATTAAGGTTATCGGTCCAATATGCTTATAGTCCTTCGCTTATCTCCAGTTAGCAAAGATGAATGCTTATGTCAAAGTTTCGGAACAAGGACGATAATCTTTAAATGATTGCGATACTAAGGTTTAGATAGTTTTTGTTTTTAGGTTTCTCACCTGAATGTTATTTGCAGACTTAAGGTGGAACCAAAAGGTGGTCTTTTTACGGAAGAATTCTTTAGGAGAAGTCGTTCGATAGATTATTTTAAAGTTGGTTCGGTTCCGGTTCGGATTTTCTTGTTTCGCGTCCTTATCTATTCTTTTTTCTAAATTATAATCTTAGTGGTGCGAAATTTTAAGTTTCTCCTGTTTAGTCGGAGGGATAAACCAAATTGTACCAATCTTTCGATTTATTTCCTTTTTAACTTCCTATTTCCGCTTCTGAACTCTTATTTTTAAGGGTGATTTATCTTAAGGTGGTTGAGATTATAAGCTGCTAGATTCATTTTTCTGTTTAGTGCAGGAAGGAAAATTCTACCAATAGTTCGGATTTAAAGTCCTTAAACTGAATCCTTTAAAAGAATTCTATATTAAGGTGGTGGTGTACTCTTATCTTAAAGGAATAATCTTTAAGGTGTTTGCTGTTATATGCTCTGCTAGATTTATTCTTTTTCCTGTTAAGTGCAGAGAAGGAAATGCTTACCAATATCTGGTTCGGATTTGAAGTTTCTTTCAAATGAATCTTTAGAAAAAGGAAAGTCTCATCTTAAGGTAATGGTGTTTTTTTATCTTAAGGTGGTTGAGATTATAAGCTCTGCTAGATTCATTTAGTTCTCTGTTTAGTGCAGGGAAGGAAAATTTCTACCAGTATATAGTTCGGATTTAAAGTTTCCTTAAAATGAATCCTTAGAAAATTCTATCTTAAGGTGATGGTGTACTCTTAACTTAAGAGGATAATCTTTAAGGTGGTTGGAGGTATATGCTGTGATAGATTTACTTATTTTCCTGTTTAGTGCGGAGAAGCAAATGCCTACCAATATCTGGTTCGGATTTCAAGCTTCTTTCAAATATATCTTTAGAAAAAGAAAAGTCTCATCTTAAGGTGGTGGCTTATTTTTATCGTAAGATGGTTGAGATTATAAGCTCTGCTAGATTCATTTAGTTCTCTGTTTAGTGCACGGAAGGAAAATTTCTACTAATATATAGTTCGGATTTAAAGTTTCCTTTAACTGAATCTTTAGAAAATTCTATCTTAAGGTGGTGGTGTACTCTTATCTTAAGGGGATAATCTTTAAGGTGGTTGCGGTTATATGCTGTGATAGATTTACTTATTTTCCTGTTTAGTGCAGGGAAGCAAATGCCTACCAATATCTGGTTCGGATTTCAAGCTTATTTCTAATCTATCTTTAAAAAAAGAAAAGTCTCATCTTAAGGTGGTGGTGTTTTTTTATCTTAAGGTGGTTGAGATTATAAGCTCTGCTAGATATATTTAGTTCAATTTTAGTGCAGGAAAGGAAAATGTCTACCAATATATATTTCGGATTTAAAGATACCCTAAATTGAATCTCTAGAAAAGAAAATTCTATATTAAGGTGGTGGTGTACTCTTATCTTAAAGGAATAATCTTTAAGGTGTTTGCTGTTATATGCTCTGCTAGATTTACTTATTTTCCTGTTTAGTGCAAGGAATAAAATGCCTACCAATATCTGATTGAGATTTAAAGCTTCTTTCAAATGAATCTTTGGAAAACGAAGTCTTATCTTAAGGTGGTGGTGTATTCTTATCTTAAGGTAGTTTCGACTATCAGCTCTGGTAGATTCATTTAGTTCTTTATTTAGTGCAGGAAAAGAATATGTCTTCCAATATATAGTTCGGATTTAAAGCTCAAATAAATCTTTAGAAAAAGAAAAGTCTCATCTTTAGGTGGTGATTTATTCTTATCTTAAGGTGGTTGCGATTATAAGCTCTGCTGGCTTCATTTTGTTCTCTGTTTAGTGCAGGAAAGGAAATTGTCTACCAATATATAGTTCAGATATAAAGTGTCCATAAACTGAATCCTTAGAAAAGAAAATTCTATCTTAAGGTGGTGGTGTACTTTTATCTTAAGGGGATAATCTTTAAGATGGTTGCGGTTATATGCTCTGCTAGATTTACTTATTTTCCTGTTAAGGGCAGAGAAGGAAATGCCTACCAATATCTGGTTCGAATTAAAAGCTTCTTCCAAATGAATCTTTAGAAAAAGAGAAGTCTCACCTTGAGGTGGTGGTGTATTCTTATCTTAAGGTAGTGGTGTATTCTTATCTTAAGGTGGTTGTGATTACAAGCTCTGCTAGATTCATTTAGTTTTTTTTTTTTTAGTGCAGGAAAGGAACTTGTTTACCAATATAAAGTTTGGATTTAAAGCTTCCTTAAACTGAATCCTTAGAAAAGAAAATTCTATCTTAAGGTGGTGGTGTACTCTTATCTTAAGGGGATAATCTTGAAGGTAATTGCGGTTATATGCTCTGCTAGATTTACTTATTTTCCTGTTAAGTGCAGAGAAGGAAATGCCTACCAATATCTGGTTCGGATTTAAAGTTTCCTTAAACTGAATCCTTAGAAAAGAAAATTCTAACTTAAGGTGGTGGTGTACTCTTATCTAAAGGGGATAGTCTTTAAGATGGTTGCGGTTATATACACTGCTAGATTTACTTATTATCCTGTTAAGTGCACAGAAGGAAATGCTTACCAATATCTGGTTGGGATTTAAAGCTTTTTTTAAACGAATCTGTAGAAAAAGGAAAGTCTCATCTTAAGGTGGTGGTGTAATCTTATCTTAAGGTGGTTGTGGTTATAAGCTCTGTTAGACTCATTTAGTTTTCTGTTTAGTGCAGGTAAAGAAAATGTCTACCAATATATAGTTTGGATTTAAAGTTTCCTTAAACTGAATCCTTAGAAAAGAAAATTCTATCTTAAGGTAGTGGTGTACTCTTATCTTAAGAGGATAATCTTTAAGGTGGTTGCAGTTACATGCTCTGCTAGATTTACTTATTTTCCTGTTTAGAGCAAGGAAGAAAATGCCTACCAATATATGGTTCGGATTTAAAGCTTCTTTCAAATGAATCTTTAGGAAAAGAAATGTTTGATGGTGGTGGTGTATTCTTATCTTAAGCTGGTTGCGATTACAAACTCTGCTAGATTCATTTAGTTATTTTTTTAGTGCAAGGAAGGAAAATGTGTATCATATGGGGTTCGGAATTAAAGCTTCCTTTAAACGAATCCTTAGAAAAGAATACTCTTATCTTAAGGTGGTGAGCATTCTTATCCTCCGATGACTGAAGTAAGATCGTGGTGCATTCTTATCTTAAGGTGGTTGCAGCTATATGTTTGATTCACTTAATTCCCCGTTTTGTGTAGAGACGTAAAATGCCTACTTTTAGGTGGCTCGGATTACGAGCTTTCTTCAGAGAAATCTTTAAAGATAATTCTTATCTTAAGGTGAATTAAGTAAGATGGTTGTTAGTGTTCTTATCGTAAGGTTTGTAAGACTCTGCTAGATTCCCTTAGTCCCCTGTTTAGTGCAGAGAAGGAAAATATCTACCAATTTGTAATTCAGATTTAAAGTTTTCTTTAAACGAATCTTTAGAAAAGTAAATTTTTATCTTAAGGTAGTGTATATTCTTATCTTCAGGTAGGTTAAGTAAGTTTGTGGTGTATTCTTATCTTAAGGTGGTTGCAGTAAGCTCTGCTATTTATTTTAGTTCCTGTTTTAGTGCAAAAGGAAATCTATAATATGTTTCGGATTTAAAGTTGCGTGGGCACTACATAGCTCTTCACTACGTTTTACAATTCCGTTTTAAAGAGATAATGTCTTCCTCTATTATTCATATCTAACTCCTGGCCAAATCTTTCTTTAATTCTTACTGCTTAAGCATAACGAAAGAAGAGTGCTAAATCCCTTATTGAAGAGTGCAAAGTATCATTGCGTGGTTACTACATACGAGCACTCGACGCATTACGTCTTACAATTCTGTTTTAAAGAGAAAATATCTTCTTCTATTATTCGTATCTAACTCCTGGCCATATATTTCTTTACCTTTTAATTCTTACTGCTCAAGTATAACTAAAGAAGAGTTCTAAATCCCTTATTTTGCGTGGTCATTACATACGACAACTCGACGCATTACGTTTTACGATTCCGTTTTAACTAGAAAATTTCTTCCTCTATTACTCATATCTAACTCCTGGCCATATCTTTCTTTACCATTTTATTATTACTGCTTAAGCATAACGAAAGAAGAATGCTAAATCCCTTATTAAAGAGTGTAAAATTTCATTGCGTGGTCTCTACATAAGAGCATTCGATGAATTACAATTTACAATTCCGTTTTAACGAGAAAATGTCTTCCTCTATTATTCATATCTAACTCCTTCCATAACTTCCTTTACTTTTTAATTCTTACTACTTAAGCATAATGAAAGAAAAGTATTAATCCCTTATTGAAGATTGCAAAATTTCATTGCTTGGGCACTACATACGATCATTCAACGCATTACGTTCTATAATTATGTTTTAACGAAAAAAGTCTTCCTCTATTATTCATATCTAACTTCTAGCCATATATTTCTTTAATTCTTACTGTTTAAGTATAACCAAAGAAGAGTGCTAAATCCCTTATTGAAGAGTGCAAAATTTCATTGCGTGGTCACTACATACGAGCACTCGACGCATTACGTTTTACAATTCTGTTTTAACGACAAAATATCTTCCTCTATTATTCATGTATAACTCATGGCCGTATCTTTATTTACTTTTTAATTCTTACTGTTTAAGCATAACGAAAGAAGAGTGCTAAATCCTTTATTAAAGACTGGAAATTTTCATTGAGTGGTCACTAAATACGAACACTCGAAGCATTACATTTTACAACTCTGTTTTAACGAGAAAATGTCTTCCTCTATTATTCATATCTAACTCCTTGCCATATCTTTCGTTAACTTTTAATTCTTTCTGATTAAGCATAACTAAAGAAGAGTGCTAAATCCCTTATTGAAGAATACAAAATACCATTGCGTGGTCACTACATACGAGCACTCAACGCATTACGTTTTACAATTCTGTTTTAACGAGAAAATATCTTTCTACTATCCATATAAAACTCTTAGAGTATCTTTCGTTACCATTTAATTCTTACTGCTTAAGCATAACTAAAGAAGAGTGCTAAATCCATTACTGAAGAGTGCAAAATTTCATTGCTTGGTCATTACATACAAGCACTCGATGCATTATGTTTTACAATTCTATTTTAACGAGAAAATGTCTTTCTCTATTACTCATAGCTAACTCCTGGCCTTATCTTTCTTTACCTATTAATTCTTACTGCTTAAGCATAACTAAAGAAGAGTGCTAAATCCCTTATTTTGCGTGGTCACTACATACGAACACTCGACGCATTACGTTTTTCAGTTCCGTTTTAACGAGAAAATGTCTTCCTCTATTACTCATATCTAACTCCTGGCCATATCTTTCTTTACCTTTTAATTCTAACTGCTTAAGCATAACGGAAGAAGATTGCTAATCCCTTATTGAAGAGTGCAAAATTTCATTGCTTGGGCACTACATACGATCATTCAACGCATTGCGTTTTATAATTATGTTTTAACGAAAAAAGTCTTCCTCTATTATTCATATCTAACTCCTAGCCATATATTTCTTTAATTTTTACTGTTTAAGCATAACCAAAGAAGAGTGCTAAATCCCTTATTGAAGAGTGCAAAATTTCATTGTGTGGGCACTACACACGAGCACTCGACACATTACGCTTTACCATTCTATTTTAACGAGAAAAAGTCTTAATCTATTATTCATATAAAACTCCTGGTCGTATCTTTCTTTACCTTTTAATTCTTACTGGTTAAGAATAACAAAAGAAGAATTTTAAATCCGTTATTGAAGAGTGCAAAATTTCATTGCGTGGTCACTACATAAGAGCACTCGATGCATTACATTTTACAATTGTGTTTTAACGAGAAAATGTCTTCCTCTATTATTCATATCCAACTCCCGTCCTTTCACGTCACTCTCGTGCAGGAACAGACTTAAAAAGGAAACCCGATTCCGGTGCCTGTCTTACATATCTCTGGATCGTTACGGGACGCGGCCAACAACGACAAAATCAAACAACTCTGAAGACCCCTTCGAAACGTTACGCGCCACCCTCCCTCCTGCAGCACGCGCGGTGTCTGTCATTACGCCGACTGCTTATTTTTCGAGAGCATTCGATGAGATTTCGTCGAGAAGAAAAGCACCCCCCCCCTTGCTTTCCAAGCCTCTTCTCAATAACATTCTTACACGCGAACGATGTGAGTAAACAACTATGCGACAGTCTGTCACGGAAAGCTCTGTCACTCACGACAGTCTCCAGTAATTAAACCCGCTGTGTTCCTCCAAGCCGTACCAGCGTCCGGCAGACTCCTTTGGAGCGAGATTTTTTCCCCCACTTATTTTAGGCCTACACCCACCCCGATATCATACACCAGAGGCACTCGCAATCATCTTACCGAATAATAATAATAAATAAAGCCTTCCGTGCCGGACTTTCATTTGCATATTTTCTTAATAGGACATAAATACCACGTGATTCTATTCACGCCCGTTACGGTTGCGGCAGCAACTAACGGTTCCTTTTTTTTTATTAACTTTTTTATGCTGTTTATTACCGCTATTTATCGGAAATTTTTAATTCTCGAGGAAAAGTCGGCTCTATCATAAAAGAAGAAGATATAGATATATATGTTTGGCTGTCTAACCGGAGCAGGCCTTTGTCACTATGGTTACACCCCCAACAGAGTGCAAGCGGCGAGTATTGTCTTGCAAAAGAAAAGGACGAAAAAAACGTTCCCGAACAAAGGAATAGAATAAAGTGGACGTGAAATCATTTTCAGAAATCTTGCGAGCGCTTATGGATTGGATTTATCGAAACACACCCCGAGAATCCACAAGTGTTCGCTAAATTAAAACTCAATCCGAGGACAAGGGGTTGAATAGATTCGTTTTGGATTCGAAAATCTTCCGTTACTATGTAACACAGATATCTCAGTCGACATTTATGTTTATTTTTTTTTTGTGTGTGTGTGTGGAGAGGACAGATGTTAGATATGCAGCAGAATGTTTTTATTCTCAATATATTCTGTAATATTCCTATCCTATTTTTCTTTGTTGTATATTTTGCTTCTTGTTAAATAAAACTGTATTCACACACACACACACACACACACACACACACACACACACACACACACATATATATATATATATATATATATATATATATATATATATATATATATATATATACATACCTATTAGGATATTAAAAATCGAACAGAATGTTTTTATTATAGCTTAAAATATTCTGAAATATTCCTATACTTTTTTTAATGTACGTTTGTTTCTTGTTAAATACAACTGTATTCCCATACACACATACATATTAGAACACTTGGCAGATATTACAAATCCAGCATATATATATATATATATATATATATATATATATATATATATATATATGTATGTATGTAATGAGACTGACTTCTCGATGGGGGGGTTGCAGTCATGGCCATAAAAATGATACCGTTTTAGCTAAAGATATTTATTAAGATAACGTTGCTTTTAACATGTATTAGGACTCCTTTGAATGTTATGAGAAAGGCTAATTTTCTTTCGACCACCTCATGGATAAATTTATTATAACTTTGCTTAAAACGCACGCATTCAGTTCAGTAGATTGTTTGGAAAATCTATAGGAGCTTAGTGTCTCCCGTCCAGGTTCGGCATGCTCGGATTTGGAAGTCTTTTCGAAGTTTTAATCACCCTCCATTTCCCCACGTTCTTTTCTCGGCCAACCCCGGTCCCGTTCCCGTAAACGTTCCTTTCTCACCCTCTCCGTTCATCCCACTCTTTTAATCATCTTGCTCTAATCTGTTTACGGGCTTGTAAACAAACAAAACGATCGCCCACCCCCCCTCTCTCTCGAGCGCACCCCCGGCCTTCTCTGCGCTCAAGGAAAGGGTGCGAAACGGCGCTCTTAATATGTAAAGCGTCAGATTGTGAATTTAAAATTCGGAATGAGGAGGAAAAGGGAGATGCGGGAGGTGGGTGGGGGAACAATTAAGCGTTTAAGTGAGTGATTATGTGTAACAGAATAATTAACTTTGCGGCCGCCGAGTGGGGGAGGGGGGAGGTGCGGCAAGTGTGTGTGTTGTTGTTGTTGTTGTTAAACAGTGCCGGGCCAGAAATTCGGCGCCGCTTTCGTTCGATCTTAAAATTTTTCTGCGGAATCGGGCGGTCATCGGAAAAGGAAATCGAAATTTTCATCTTAGAAGTTCCACTCGGTTTGAATCGAATGGAACGTGATTAAGAAATTTTGTTTACTGAACCGTAATTTAAAAATTTGATATTTACATTGACTTATATAATTACACTTTACATCTTTATATATATATATATATATATATATATATATATATATATATATAGATATATATATATATATATATATATATATATATATATTAAAATATATATATGAATAACATTTAATATATACAATTTAATTATATATATATATATGTAATTAATAAAATATATATTATATTATAATATATATATATATATATTAATATATATATATATTAATATATATATATTATAATTAATATATATATATATATAATATATATATATATATTATATATTTATATATATATGTAATAATA
Organism: Pardosa pseudoannulata; assembly: GCA_032207245.1. Taxonomy (NCBI): domain Eukaryota; kingdom Metazoa; phylum Arthropoda; class Arachnida; order Araneae; family Lycosidae; genus Pardosa; species Pardosa pseudoannulata. Next base: position 9,462 of record CM063508.1, on the reverse strand, counting down.
TATATAATATATATATATATATATATATATATATGTATATATATATAATATATATATAATGTAATATATGTATTTATATATATATTAAAATATATATATATGTATATATAATATATTAATTATATAAATATATATAAATATATATTAATATATATATAATATATATATATATATATATATAAATATATATATATATATAATATATAAATATATATATATAGAATATATATATAATATATATTAATATATATATATATATATATATATATAATATATATATATATATATATATAATATATATATATATATATATATACATATAATATATATTATATATATATATATATATAAATATATATATATATATATATATACAAATATAATATTTATATTAATATATATATATAATATATATATTAATATATATATATATTTATATTAATATATATATATAATATATATATATATATATATATATATACATATATATATATAATATATATATATATAGAGAGAGAGAGTATAACCTAAAAGAATGTTTTCAATCGAATATGTCGATTAAATCGAATCCAATAAAACTAAAACTTTTTTTTTATTTAAGGAAGTTGATTTTGAACTAATCTGTAGTTTAAACACGAGAGCCGGGTTGGCTCAATCGGCAAAGATGTCGACTTTCTAACTGGATCGTTCCGAGTAATGGGAGAATGATAGAGCGTTGCTTTTTGTATCGGAGTTGATGGGTTCAAATCACGCTGCTGGCACGGATGTTCGAATCTGTTCGAATTGAGCTTTAAGCAGTAGGTCCGGGTCTCATTAGACTTCGTGTAGCAAAACCAGTAGACCGTAGCACTCCAAACTGATCCAAATCAACTTAACATAAGAGTTGTGAGTTTGGGGCACGAGTCAGTCAAATATCAGCCATGTTCTTTAACCCACTGAACGGACGCGTCGACGGGGGTTCGACAGCGAATTCCTGTTCGGAAACGGACCTGTCGACCCCTTCTCGTTCGCACTCGTATAACACACTTTTGAGGGAAAAAATATTGCAAAGCAATAATAAATGAAAGAAACTAATTTTGTGTAACGGAACTCCTTTACCTTACAGGGAAAATAACTTAAAAGTAGTCTGACAACTTTTAAACCGGCAACTCTAGTATGGTATGGTAAGTTCCGTCTGGAATTTACGAAATGGGTGACTGTTTTGAAAGGGAAAAAGGTGGGGAGAGTGGTCGGTGGATGGGTTAAAGTCCTCTGGGTCATGTAAAATAAGTTCCTGCAAATTCCCAAACGATACCTTTGGAGGTGACAGGCCAAGGCTCAGGTGTTCCGTTTGGTCCTAGCTTCTAAATTACAAGGACCCACTCTTTGTCCCTTTGACTCACGATTGCAAACTTTTAACTATCATTGCGATGATTCAAAAATTTCTAACGCATGACATTGGTTTGGTTTACTTTTTGCAATGCAAGGGCTTTCGAACCCACGAACTCTGGTGCGAATATTAACGCCTTAACCATTAGGGCATTGTTCAAAAAAAAAAAACATCGGATAAAAAACGATTGGAAACTTTTAACAAATATCATTGCAATGCTTTAAAAATTTCTAACGCACGACAAGAAAACAACGCAAAGCAATAAAAATGCAAACAATACCCGAAGAAAGCATTCGATAATTAATGGGTAGAAGAGAGAAAATAAATCAGCATCTATTATAAACGAATGGAAGGTTTGAAAAAAAGCGAAACTGAATAATAAAGAAGGATGAATTAGTAAACCTCATTTTATCTGGAACAAAGCTGCAGAATAATAATAAAAAAAAACTAATGCCATAAAATATAAGCGAAGCTTTTCTCGAAAGAAAAGCGTAGTCGGAATGACATTCTTGCACGTCACGTTATGGGTAAACAGCTCGCCGGTTGTCACGAGATATCTGGCGACACGACATACTGTCCGGCAATTAACCCTCCTTATCTGGATTCCCCCGCCCCTGTCGGGTACCAGCGCCCGACAGGGCCGTCTTCGATCCAAGACACACTTCGGACGGAAACACCAGTTGCGTTGGCTAAAGGCTGCTTGCACTATGCAGAAGAGAAACACACTTTGGGGTGCAATCTTCTCTTCGAACAATCATGCAATACTCATATATATATGTATATATATATACTCATATATATATATGTAATATATATATGCATATATATATATATGTATGTATGCATATATATATATATGTATATATATATATATATGTATATATATGTATATATGTATATATATGTATATATATATATATGTATATATGTATATATATATATATATGTATATATATGTATATATGTATATATATGTATATATATATATGTATATATATATATATATATGTATATATATATATATAATATATATATATATATATATATATGTATGTATATATATATATATGTATAATATATATATAATATATGTATATATATATATATATATGTATATATATATATATATATGTATATATGTAATATATGTGTATATATATATGTATATATATGTATATATGTATATATATATATATAAATATATATATATATGTATATGTATATATATATATATAATATATATATATTATTATATATATATATATTATATATATATATATGTATATATGTAATATATATGTAATATATGTATATATATGTTTAAATATTATATAATATGTATAAACATATATATGTATATTATGTATATATATTATATATATAAAAGGATATATATATAGTATATGTTATATATATATGTATATGTATATATGGTATATATATAGTATATATATATATATGTATATATAATATGTTGTATATATATATATATATATATTATATATATATATATATATATAATATATATATATATATATATATATATATATATAAAATAGAATATAAACTGAATAACTATAACACTGGGGTTCCGCGTTAGTTTAAATATATATATTAATATAAATATTGGTCTCGTAAACGGATTAGTGTAGAAATGTATAATAGTATGCTGTTGCGCCATTTAGTTATATATATATATATATATTAATATATAGATATATATACATATTATAATATACATAAATATATATATATATATTTATATATATATATATATATATATATATATATATATAATAAGATTTAGTTGTAATTATTATTATAAATTCTAATCGCCCGTAAGGGATTCGAACCTGGGACTTCTTGAACTGAAGCCCGTTCTTTCTACCACTATATGATACGTTGTCCGTGAATGGTTTTCAAGCGGCATTATAATAATCTCAATAAGCGCGCAAATTTGGATTTTTAATTAAAAAAAAATTACTTTTCTCTTCTGATCCAATTGTGAATCTAAATCGTTCTAAAATCAACTTAATTATGTACACAAAATCCCATCAATATCAGTGGCATTTAGGAGATGTTCTATTACAAACACAAGAGAAAAAATTTTATGCATAAAGATATATATGTGTTTTGTGTGTATATGTATATATATATATATACATACATATATATATGTGTGTGTGTAATGATATTTTACCCTGAAATTAATTAACTTAATTATAATTGTATTTTAAAAAAATAAATCCCTGGTGATTTTTTCCCAATATTGCAAACTCTATCCACCCTACTCTCTGTACGCTAACCGCTTTAAAAACTGTTCCTCAAATTAAAAATAACTATTGCAAGTTGGGCTCGACTAGAGTGCTAAGGCTAAAGTTTGAGAAAGTTTAAAGCTTTAAGGCTAAGTTGTAAAGTTTGAGAACCGTTGGTGTATTATTTATCCCCTTATTCTGAAATTGAAACCTCTATCTTATTTATTTATAAATTATTCTAAATATTTTTAATTTTTTTCTTACTTTTTTAAAATTTTTAAATGTAGATGGCAGCACTAATTTTTATACCATGTTTATTGTATATATTAATATATATTGTCAGTAATGAGTGCCATGCGAATACAAATGATGTAGAAGTTAAAATTCTCCAACATTCTGGTTAACTGACAGAATAACGTAATTAAAAGTGTAAGTTATACTGCCAAAAGTTAGGCGTTATTCTTGAGGACAAATTTTGGTCTTAGATTTGGGTTATTGATATTTGAGACTCGTCTATGACTTGGTTATTAGACTTAATTTAGAATGCGTTTCAAAGTAATATTAATGTTGTGACGAAATCAGTATCTCAATGCACTTGTACAAGTTAATACACGAATTCCGAATTTTGCTGCTGAGTAAATCGCTTCTTTGAGAAAGTAATTAACCTTTAAACTTATCAAGAGGTGAGAATATCTGTTGGTTATTGATATTTACGACAAGATTTTGCCCTTTGACAAGGTCTTGAAGAATAACGAATAACGAACTAAATGATTTCCCAAATTTTGTTGTAAATCACCTCTTTGAAAATTAACTTGTACACTTGTAAAGAGGTGACAATGTCTATTGATTATTGATAATTGCAACAAGACTATTCCCTTTGACAAGGTCATGAAGAATAATGGGATCGTTAGTCAACCTATTGACTATTGTACTTCATTTAGATTCGGGATAAATTGACAGTTAGAATTAATTTAGAGTGCATTTAAAATTAATATTGTGATTAACTGAGTGTCTCGATTTACTTATACTAGATACTAAATGAATTCCGAAATTTTGTTGCTCAATAATCACCTCTTTGAAAATAAACTTGTAAACTTGTCAAAAGGTGAAAATGTCTATCTGTTTATTATTATTTGCGACTAGACTTTTCCCTTTGACAAGGTCAAGAAGAATAAGAGGATTGTTTGTCAACCTATTAACTACCAGACTTAATTTAGATTTGTGAAGAATTGACAATTAGAATTAATTTAAAGTTCATTTAAAAATAATATTATGATTAACTCTGTGTCTCAATTTACTTATACTAGACACGAAATGAATTAAGAAATTTTGTTGCTCAGTAAATCACCTCTTTGAAAATTAACTTGTAAACTTGTCAAGAGGTGAGAATGTTTATTGGTTTATTGATATTTGCGACTAGACTATGACCTTTGACAAGGTCATGAAGAATAATGGGTTCTTTAGTCAACCTATTGACTATCAGACTTAATTTAGATTCGTGATTAAATGAAAATTAGAATTAATTTAGTGTGCATTTAAAATTAATATTGAGATTAATTCAGTTTCTCAATTTACTCATATAGATACTAAATGAATTCCGAAATTTTGTTAACTTGTAAACTTGTCAAGAGGTGAGAATGTCTATTGGTTATTAATATTTGCGGCAAGACTATTCCCTTTGAGAAGGTCATGAAGAATAATGGAATCGTTAGTCAACCTATTGACTATCAGACTTAATTTAGATTCGTGCTGAATCGACAATTAAAATTAATTTAGAGTGCATTTAAAATTAATAGTGTGATTAACTCTGTCTCAATCTACTTATACCAGACACAAATGAATTCCGAAATTTTGTTGCTCAATAACTTCTTTGAAAATTAACTTGTAAACTTGTCAAGAGGTGAGAATTTCTATCGGGAAAACGGATTAAACTAGCAACCGGACGTTGGACATAGCATAAGTGAATACCAGAAACGCGTGAAGCGGGGAGAAACGGTCAATCACGCAACACCTCTAAATGCTTCTGATACGGCCGAAACATACACGAGATTTCATTGTAAATAACCCACCCGTTTCCCCTCTCTACTGCTGCTCTCCTATTCAGTTATACGTCTCCAAGATTCATAGGGAGAGAGAGGGGGAAAGCTAGGGCAGAATGCAACAGATGGTTAACATGCGATTCGCGCATAAAAAGAAATGGAAGGGGAAAAAAAGCAGCTATCAGACAAACATAAACACGCAAAAGGAGTCCCCATATATATTTTTTTTTCTTTGTCGTTCGTTCTGGCTAAAGCCGATGACTCAGGCAGTCAGCCGCACACGCAGATGGGTCGCGTGCCCCTCACGTAAGTCGCTTTCCTTAGAAGTGTGCGTGCTTTTGCTCTTAATAAATAAGCGGTAAGGGGAGGGGGGATGGTCAGAAGGTTTGAAAAAATGGGACTGGGGAATTACGATTTGCGACACTCGAAGATATTTAATGCGAGAATGCGTGCCATGCGTTTTTTCTTCTTTTTTCTTTTTAGAATTGAATGATGGTGTATCTGTCTCTTTAGCTGATAAGATTTCAGCTGACCAATCTTGGCGAGAAAGCGCCCCAGGACAGGGAGAAGTTATGGTCCCGCTGTTAATAATTTTCGGGTTCACAGGAATTTTGTAGGGTTGTGATATCTATAACAGTAAGACTTTCAGAGTAAATTTCAATACTATGTGTGTTTTAAAATCACGATGATTTTTAATAAATCATAAAGTTATTGAGCTTGTGATGTCCTGAAGTAGGGGTAGGCGAAGCCGTCAAAGATACAGTCTGGACAACTGTTTAACCCATCCACCAGCCACCCTCCCCACCTTTTTCCCTTTCAAAACAGTCACCCTTTTTGTAAATTCCAGACGGAATTTACCGTACCATACTAGAGTTGCCGGTTTAAAAGTTGTCAGGCTACTTTTAAATTATTTTCCCTGCAAGGTAAAGGAGTTCCGCTACTCAAAATTAGTTTCTTCCATTTATTATCGCTTTGCAATATATTTTTTTCCTCAAAAGTGTGCGATACGAGTTATACGAGTGCGAACGTGAAGGGGTCGACAGGTCCGTTTTCGAAAAGGAATTCGCTGTCGAACCCCCGTCGACGCGTCCGTTCAGTGGGTTAATCTGTATTAAATACTTTATTCTAGTGAATAATTAATTACAGCTATGTACAGGTTTCAGTAGATTCTAAATCTTCTGAGATCTCGCGCTGAGATAACGTAATACAATTACAATGCGTGGGTACAGTGAAGCTAGTTCTTCTCGAACACTGGAACAGTTCGCTAATTAGTGCCGGTACGAAACGCTGACACTATAACCTCCGGGCTGACGATCAGTACAGTCGGCTTCCACACTAAGGTTCAAACGCTCAGAGTGCGTATCACGCTGGAGTTCGTTGAGGAAACTCAGGATGCAAGACGATCCAAAATGAGAGTAAGGGTCACTCTCAGCGACCTACTTCTATGCACGAAGTAGAAAAAATATTAAGATAACGGGAATGAGATCCCAAAGTCGAAAGTCGACTTCTTAGCAAAAGCAGAGACGCTGGCGGTCTCTAAAGCAAGCAAGCTCCGGAAATCGGAGAGACGAGTGGACTCCTCTCGAGCTCCACAAAACAGCTCCAAAGCAACTCTCAAGAAAAAGCCCTCTTCTTGGCTCAGCCAATCTTCTTTTATAGGGGTCCCGGTTCCCTTCACGTGATTCTTCCGGAACCTTCCAGACCCAGGGTGACGCAATCTTGCGGTCAACTCCCGCCTGGATCAGCTGATCCGTTTCCAGATGTGGCCGAAAGGTCGTCTTTAAGTCAACCGACCAAAACAACTTAAATTCCTTTGCGGCACCGGTAACGGGGCCCAGATGTACACTACAGCATCGCTCGATTAATAATTATTACTCGAGTCCTTTGACAGTAGCAGACATCATAAAGGCGCAGACACACTGGCTCCGGCGTACTGACAGTTCTTAATGTACCGCCACCTAAGAGACTGATTCGGAATTGTACCTGAGATGTTACTACACAAACGGCTTTGTCCGGACCACGCGTGTCTACTTATCGCTAACCATAATGGTCCGCTGCGAAAGGTCACCTTACATTCTTTTTTTGCTCGGGTCATGTAACGGATCATTGCACTAATGTCATGGCTCGTAACCAGTCTATTATGATGTGTTACAATCTTCAGAAAATTAAGAAGCATCCTCCGAGCACATTACGTGTAAAAAAAAGATACTGTAGGACACGCTTTAACCCTCTGACTGCTCAATTTGTAAATCGAGACCTCTTTTAAAATTGCGTATTTTTTTGTTGCATAGTTCAAGTATATATATATATTTATTTATATATATGTGTGTGTGTGTGTGTGTGTGTGTGTTGTGTGTGTGTGTGTTTGTGTGTGTGTGTGTGCGTGTGCGTATGTGTGTGTGTGTGTGTGTGTGTGTGTGTGTGTATATATATATATATATATATACACACACACACATATATGTACATATATATATACATAAATATACATATATATACATATATATACATAAATATACATATATGTATATATTACATATATTATATACTATATATATAGAAATATATATAATATTATATATATAATATATATATATATATATATATATATATATTGGAGAATTGAAATGCAGTTAACTTTTATTTATAATGTATTATCTATAATTCTATTATCTAATATAACTATAGTTCTAGTCATATAATTATATTTATTACCAAATTAAATGTCTAATACTGTATATACTTTATTCGACTGGTTAAACGGTAGAAAGGCCGAATGTGCTTCTTAATAAAAGAAGAAAACACATGCCCGTGGAAATCGCGGGATGAGCAGTCAGAGGGTTAATATTTTGTACAAAATATGGTAATATACATAAATGGATACAGAAGAAGTCGACAGTGAAAAGCATCTGTAGAGAGTCTACCTAGCTGGAAAAGTCTGGGCTGAGACAGTTCGGTGTCTGTGAACCAGGGATTCGAACCAAAACTGAACCTAAAACCGGAAAAACCGTTATTTGGAATGAAACGAAAACCGGAACCGAACCAAAAAAAAATCGATTTATTCCTGTTCGATATATCTTCATTAATTTTGTTACTAAACCAACTTATCAATATTTTCTTATTTAACGCCAACAATATAATTATCGTCATTACATGTCCATTGTTTCTCGATTTCCTGTTTTGATGTATATTAGTACTTTTCAGTTTCAGTTTCCCATGAAACTACCTGTGGAGGTCAGATTTAATTCAGTTGATTGTTCAGTTGTGAAATGTGATTTTTTTTTTATAATGGATAACAATGCCATACTCACTGTTATTTGCCAACAACTGCGTTGTCTCTGCTCACTGCTCCTATAGTTGGTTTGGTTTGGTTTGGAGCACTACGATCTACTATTTTGCACACGAGGGCTAATGAGACCGGGACCTACTGTTTAAAGCCGATTCCGAACGGCTACGAACATCCATGCCATCAGCGGGATTCGAACCCGCGAACTCTGGTTCCGAAGAGCAGTGCTCTACCATTCGGCCATCGTTCGGCCTGCTCCTATAGTATATGCTGGTTAGTTGTATCAGTTTCCATAGCTTACCAAATAAAAAAAAGGATAAAATCTTCCAAGTTTTGATAGAATTACATTTTTGTTTATGACAGAATTATATTTTAATACAAATAAAAATATATATGACTTCACGATGAGTGGTTGCAGTCATGGTCCATAAAAATAACACCGTTTCAGCTAAAGACATTTATTAACATAACGTTGGAGGACGGGTTCCCATTTCATCATAGGGACAGGACAAA
>CM063507.1:106187208-106294315 GCA_032207245.1 Pardosa pseudoannulata | reverse complement strand
AGTGATTTGTATATTTCTAATTGCATATTCGTACTTATTTATTGTATCTTATTGTACTTATTGCATAGTCGTACTTGTTTTATTACTTACCATCTTTTTATCATGAAATGTCAATGGAAAAAAGTGTTTAAGTGGGCTTTAATGATGCATATATATGTATAATACAAAAAATTAAAAATTTGAGTTTTTACATGTTATATACAACTTTGAAATTATTTTATGTTTAAAAAGTTATTCTATTCAAAAGTTATTGTTCATTTCCTTTATATAATTCTAAATGTGAATATTATGAAGTTTTAATCACAAGTTATAAAATTTTGAAAACACTTGTTAATATTTTATTTTTTTGCCTTCTATATATTGTATGGTCGCGGTTTATTATTTTGAGCTATGGTATATTATCTTGTATTTTTGTACTTAATATGCACATTCTAACTTATAAAAATGTTTTAGATGTTGAAATCGAAGTTTGCTAAATAGAAATTCAATAGTGTGTGATGTGTTTATTTCAAATGCACATACCTAATGAATCTCCTTTTGGCTGCATATTTATAATTTTGTTTCAATTCGAAAGGTCCCCCTCAGGGGATTTACCTACTTTAGGTAAACACGGGTGTCGCAATCCCGAGGTACCCCAGCGATCTTTTGTTCTTTTCCTTTTCTTTCCTTTTTTCTCTTCTCTTCCTTTTTCCTTTTTCTCCCTCGTTGTGGTTACCTTTTCGGAGGTGAGGGCTTATCGCGATATGTTGTGTTCCTTTCTGAACCCAACATCTCGCGATTTGTTAACCACCCACGTGTTTGCCGTGCGTGGAGACCCGTGTCCCCGGAAAGGGGGATCCTGGTAATTGAGGGAAACCAACACATTACTTTGGCCCCTGCTTCGGGTAAACGGGAGGTGTAGAATGGTCCCGTCTACATCAATCGGCTGGTCGGACGACTTTTGTCACTGGCCTGGGCCAAGCAATCGGTTACTTGCTAAGCACTTTACTGGGTCAAAGCTGCTTATGGGGTAGCTGTGCGCGTATAGATCCCGGTTAGCACTGGTGCGTCGTTTATGTCCCTTTTTGGGAGCGTTTTAGCACCCCCTTGTTGGGCTCCATGGTGGGTGGTGCGGCCGGGATCTGAACACCAAACCTTTTATTATGGAGAATCTCAAAACCCCCCCACCCCTCCCCTTGGGTCATAAGGGGCAACAAAATTTAGTCACTGATGCTACTCGTGCAAGATTTTTTATTGTACAGAGGAAGGAGGGAAGCTTTTCAGCTGTCTCTCCCTTCCTGATTCATAAGTGTATACAAAGTGCTGTCGGCGAAGTAAAATCAACCAAAAAGTTAAGATCTGGCGACTTACTAGTCGAAGTAGCCGACAGTACTCAAGCAACAAAGCTGTTAAAATGCACCACATTTGCAGATATTAGTATAAAGGTCACACCACATAATTCATTAAACTTTTGTCGAGGTGTGATATCGGAGGGAGAACTGTTTAACGTCTCTGAGGAGGAAATACTAGACGGCCTGAAACAGCAGCATGTTTGCGGTGTTCGCCGTATTACTATTCGTCGAGATGGGAAGCTGCTTTCCACCAAGCACCTCATCTTGACATTCAACTCACCATCTTTGCCTTCCCATATAACTGCAGGTTACCTTAGATGTCCTGTACGCCCTTACATCCCCAATCCGTTGCGCTGCTTTCAATGCCAACGTTTTGGTCATTCCAAAGCCTCATGTCGTGGATCCATTGCCTGCCCACGTTGCGCAGAAGTTGGCCACGACGGCACTGACTGCAAGTCTGACTTTAAATGCATCAATTGCAAAGGGAGTCATCCTGCATATTCGCGCACTTGCCCAAAATGGAACCAAGAAAAAGAAATTCAGGCCATCAAGATAAAAGAAAAAGTCTCATATCCAGAAGCTAAAAAGCGTGTCACTGAGTGCACTCCCAGACCTGGAGTAACTTATGCTGCAGCTGTTAAAGAATGCAGATCAATTAGCACTCAAACTGAAAATAAGCAACCTATCACCAATAGCCCTAAAACTTCGCGTACTAATCCTTCAAAACTCGAAAATAAACCGCTACAAGTTGAAAATATATTTGTACAGAAACCTCTGAATGAACGCCTCCCTAAAAACATGTTACAACCTAAGATTCAAACATCCAAATTATCAAAATCTAAAATAACTAGTGTTTCTTTTAAACAGAAAGTATCTAAAACTAAACTAACCGCTACAAAACTTAGAGAAAAATTAAAAAATAATAGTTTCAGCGTTTTAGATGATTCCGACGAATTATCTAAAAAACCTTTAAAATCCAAATTATCCAGCAAAGACTTTTTAAAAAACCGTCCGAATGCTGAAGATGATTCCTTAAAAGTGTACCTAACATCTGAAGAGGAAATGGTAACAGAAAACTCAGACTCTGAGGGCATGTGGGTTAATCCCCCTGCCTGATTTGCACTTCTTTTCTCCTCCACCTTTTAATATGGCCCTTCTGTCTTGGAACTGCCATGGCTTTAAATGTCACGTCCCTGACATCAGAGATCTTGTAAATAAATACCATCCCATTTGCTTTGCTCTCCAAGAGACGCTTCTCGATAACAATAAAACTGCTAAACTAAAACGTTATAGTACCATCAGAAAAGATCATGTGGAAGGGGGTAAGGCCTCTGGTGGTGTTGCCCTCTTCACTTCCCATGACTACCCTTTCAGAACTTTAAACATTAATACCGAACTTCAAGCCGTTGCTGTGCAGATACACATACATTCTCTAATAACTGTTTGTAATATTTATCTCCCTCCAAATAATAATATCAACCAGACTTCTCTTAATAACCTAATTTCACAACTTCCAGTTCCTTTCATTATAATAGGTGATCTTAATGGCCACAGTCCATTATGGGGTAGCCCCCGTCTTAATAAACGGGGTCGTAAAATAGAAAAACTTATTTCCGACCATGATCTGTGCATTTTCAATAGAAACGAAGTAACTTACCTCCATTCTCCCACCAAAACCTTTCACTCAATAGATTTGGCACTCTGTAGTCCACAAGTATTTCCTTTTTGGAAATTCAATGTAGATTCCTACCTTTACAATAGTGATCACTTTCCGATCATCTTAACGCATAATTTTGGCTCCCATGGCAGTCAGCGGTTGCCTTGTTATATACTTGGTTCCGCTGATTGGAAAAAATTCTGCACCCTAGCAAATATCTCTCCAGACATGGTCGAAAATAACAATATTGATCAAGCAGTTCATGAAATTTCTAAAACAATAATTTCTGCAGCCGATGCTTCTATTCCAAAATCTTCCTGTCATCCTTATAAGCAAACAAAGCCGTGGTGGAACGAAGACTGTAAACAGACTTACAAGGAGAAAAGAAAAGCGTTTTCAGTGTTCAAACGTTATCCGACCACTGAAAACTTCATTACATATAAAAAGTGCAAAAGCATTTTCCGTCGCACTTTAAGACGAAGCCAGAGAGATTCGTGGGTTAACTATATTAGCAGTATTTCTTCATCTATTTCCAGTAAAGATTTATGGTCAAAAGTCAAGCGTTGTTGTGGCGTTTACCCAAACAACCAAATTCACATGTTAAATTACAATAACAACTTAATATCTTCTCCTACTGATATTGCCAACACAATAGCCTCATCGCTAGCTGATACCTCTTCATCCTCAAATTACTCGCCCTTTTTTATAAAACTCAAAAGCCTTGCTGAGAAAAAACCCATAAATTTTAAAACTAAAGAAAACTTTGATTACAATAGGGATTTTACCATTTATGAATTAAATACAGCTCTACATAATACCCATAAAACTTCTGCTGGTCCTGACAATATCTCTTACGAAATGATAAAGCATCTTTCCACAAATTCATTGTCCAACCTGTTAACACTTTACAATAGGATCTGGAAAGAACATAGCTTTCCTTCCTCGTGGAGGGAGGCTGTTGTTATCCCCATTCTAAAACATGATAAAGATCCCACGAATCCTCTCAGTTACCGTCCAATTGCTTTGACGAACTGTCTATGCAAAATATTTGAAAAAATGATAAATGTTCGTCTCATGCATTATCTGGAAGATAATAATTGCCTATCTAATTTCCAGAGTGGTTTCCGTCGTGGAAGGGCCACACTTGACAACATGATTGACCTGGAAACCAGAATCCGGAATGCTTTCGTTAAAAGAAACCATCTGGTTTCCATTTTCTTTGACATAGAAAAGGCATATGACCGCACTTGGCGTCATGGTATTTTACGGAAGCTTTACGATTTAGGGCTGTGTGGAAATATGCCTATATTCATACAAAATTTCTTGGCATTAAGGACTTTCAAAGTTCGTATAGGAAGTCACTTATCTCGCACATTACACAAGAAGAAGGGGTTCCTCAGGGAAGCGTGTTGAGTGTTACTTTATTTATCGTAGCAATTAATGGGATTCTTGAGGAGATACCACCCTCTGTAAAGGGGAGTTTATATGTTGACGACCTCCACATCTCATGTGATGGAGCTGATATGAGATATATAAATAGACAACTTCAAACTGCAGTTAACAAGATCAGTAAGTGGGCGAGCGAGAATGGTTTCAGCTTTTCTAGTTCAAAGACATCCTGCGTGCATTTTTGTAAAAAAAGAAGTCTGCACCCCGACCCTGAAATCCAGTTTCTTGGTAATAAGATCACCATTGTGAATGAGGTGAAATTTCTCGGCGTCATCTTTGACAAAAAACTTACTTTTGCACCTCATATCACAAAATTGCGGAAAAATTGCGAAAGGAAGCTCAACATTCTAAAAGTCCTCTCGAAGACCTACTGGGGAGCTGATCGGGCTTCCCTAATTAAGATCTATAATGCTCTCATCCGCTCCAAACTGGACTACGGATGTCCTGTATATGGGTCAGCCCGTGTTTCTGTTCTGAAAAAGCTGAATACCATTCACCATTCTGCTCTCAGATTATGCTCAGGGGCTTTCAGAACATCTCCTATAGAAAGTCTCTATGTTGACTGCTGTGAGGCTCCTCTTGAATTACGTCGTCAGGTGCTGTGTCTACAGTACTACTTCAGAACAGCATCATATGTCAATCATCCTATTCATCAGCTTACTCTCAATCCTTACCTCACACGGCTCTATGATGCTAGACCTTCTTGTGTTCTGCCTTTTCAGGGAAGGATAAAAGGAATTTTAATAGATCTTAACTTTGACAATATTAATACTATTCCCACAGATATTAGAATTCCTCCATGGTACACTCCTAATTTCACTATAATTAATCCTTTTAAATCATTTGAAAAAAGTTCAACTGATAATAACATATACCAACAAATATTTCAAGATCACAAACAATACTTTACAACTTACACTCCTGTTTTTACTGATGGCTCCAAATCCACAAACTTTGTTAGCTGTGCATACAGTATCGAAGAAAACATCAATAGCTATAGACTACATTCTAAACTCTCCATATTTTCCGCTGAAGCCTTTGCTATTTTGAAGGCTTTAGAGGAAATGACGCACCACAATAGTAAAAATTTCATTATCTATACCGACTCTCAAAGTGTTTTAAATTCATTAATCTCTCCTAATTGTAATAACCCTATTATTTTCAAAATTCTCAATTTAATAACCAATCTTAATTCCATGGGAATCTCGTTAATTTTTAGCTGGGTTCCCTCTCATGTCGGCATCAAAGGTAACGAACTTGTGGATTTAGCTGCCAAGTCTGCAGAAAACTATCTGAACACTGGCCTTCCTTATCCTGACCTGAAAATTTACATCAAAGATTTAGTTCACTCTAAATGGCAGAATTCTTGGGTAAACATACAGTCAAATAAATTGCGAGATGTAAAAGACAAAATTTCAAAATGGCCTCAACTTCCTTCTAGAAGACAAGACGTGATAATCACTCGTCTTCGAGTGGGTCACTGCCGACTCACACATGCTCATCTCTTGCTTGGTGAGGCACCTCCACAGTGTGCGTATTGTAAGACTATTTATACAGTCGCACATATTTTAACGTCTTGTATTTGTTTTAAATCATTGTACATAAAATTCTTTGGAAATTCATCACCTAATCTTAATTCAATCATTGGAAAAATCCCACATCCAGGCTTATTCCCATTTCTTCGCTGTACTGGCTTGTACTTTGAAATCTGATTTGTATTTTTCTAACTTTTAATGTTCAATTCTTAATTTTTAATTTTTTTTTCAATTTTAAATTAATTTCCAATCTTTGTAAATAAATAAATTTCATTGTTGTTTTGTACCTTTTTCAATTTCTCATTTTCTGTTTTACATTTAAAAAAAAAAAATTAATTTTTAATCAAACTTTGCTAATTATCGTATTGTTCTGTTTGTGTTTCTAAATTTTCTACTAATTTGTTTATTCTTAAATGTTTTTCTTTGGTTTTGGGCATCTTTCATTTTTACGGTTTCATCAAAATTTTTCAAAATTGTGTTGTTCTTTTTGATTTTTCGTCTTGTTTGGCGCAGTTTGTCCCTCGAGGAATTAGCGCCACTAAATTTCAAACAACCAACCAACCAACCTATTCGAAAGGTCACTAATACATATTTTAAGATAATTATTCATTTTACTATTTGGATTGTTTAATAAATGTAAGTATTTCTAAATGATTTCGGTTTATAGTATATTGATTTTTTAGTATGATTTGTTATTGTCTTATTACATTGGTAAGTTATTAACTATGAAACACAAAGTGTTGAAGGAGTTTAACAATTTTTATTCTATCCACACAATAATTATAATTTTATTAAAGCTATGCATAAACATTTGTAGCATTGGGGAAATTAATTTTATTTTCCTTGTGTTATAAATTACTTTTATAATTATTATTAAAATGTTATATACAACTGTATATGCTATGATTATTCTATATGACTATTTTGTGTGTGTGTTAGATAATCTTAAATGCATAGCGGAAGCAAAGTATTAAATATTGTCTTTGTTTATAAATGTTTAATTTTCTCCAAGAAGTGTTTAAAAAGATTTTACACTTTTATGAATCTAAAAAAATAACCTATAAAATTTAACATAGATCATATTATGCTAATCTTTTTTTTTCTCTTTGCTTGTGAATGAATTTATTTTATTGAATATTAGATTTAGGAATAAACAACTGTTTCTGAAAATACGTTTTGTACAGATTAAAAGACAATTTACCAAAATATACTTTATTAAGCAATTGATTAGATCCATGATATTGTTATTAAGTAACAAGATTGATTTACTACTAAAAATATAAGTAGTAATCTAATTGCTTATTATGTTAAAGTGTATCCATCTGTATAATTTTTGTAATTAATTTACGATTGGGCATCTGATTATGTACATATATGCGATTGCAAAGTGTCATTTTAATGAAGATTTTAAAAATTTATACCTTCCTAATTAACTTATCGGAATAATCTAAACATTTTTTATACATTGGTATAACACTCTGAAGTTATTAAATTGTCAATTTTATGTTTAGAAGAAATATTAAATATTCTTAAAATCCTTAAATTCCTTTTATAAAATTCTAAATTTGAATATTATAGAGTAAAAAAATATCTTTTTAATCATGGGAAAATTTTATTAATACTTTTAAGATAGAGATTCTATTTACTACTGGACTTTTCTATCTACAATATTTTATTAACTGATAAAATTAATTAACAAAAAGCGCTTTAGATATTTCATCTTATCATGCTTGTTAGCTTCTAAATTTGTTATTTTCAAGCAATTGTGTTTTTGTTGATGCACTTCTAGCTTATGAAAATATTTTGTATGTTTACATCACATTTTACCTAATAGGAATTTAATAGTGTATGATGTGTTTACTCCAAATGCACATACCTAATAAACCTCCTTGAGGCTGTATTATTTTCATAATTTTGTATAATTAGAATGGTAATGTTTTTATTTTAAAATGAGTTCTTGATTAATACAGAGTTGTTTTTAGAAAAAAATCGTTTTACTGTGATAAAAGCTTTGAAAATTACACATATCATAAAATTTCAAAATACAGGCATTTAGGAAGTATTTTTAATTTCCCTGTAGCTGTGTTGAACAGCTACAGGGAAATAGCTTCTCATGACATTTTTAATCTTTACATATCAATAAATGCTTGCATGAGAGCTGCCATCTTTATTTTTGTTTTCACTGCTACATTGTATACGCTATGTCACATACCAAATACTCAGCGACTGGTATGTCGCAAAAGTGAAATAGATGGAACAACTTAAGTCGGCCGTCGGTTGAATATGGTACCAAATTCCCCTTCTTGGTGACTCCGTCCACTTCGTGACATAATTATGTCGTCCGTGACTCTAGTTGGAGTGAATATGGTAGGGCCCTAAATGCTCAAAACAGGGCAAAGGGGTGGATTTCGAACATTTTAAAGATGACAGTATTTTTCGATGTGATATGAAATATATTTATAACAATTTATTTTAAAATCGGATCAATACTTTACGAGAAGAAAACCTTTACTCATTTTGAATTTTTCTAACCCTAACTCATCAAGAATCCAATATGGATGCCTCTATCCATTTCAGATTTTTAATTTCTTGTGTGTTATTGCATAGTGTACTGTAATTTGGAAGAGTGTAGGTTAGATTAGGTTAAGATTTTTTATCAGACTTTTTGTGAGATTCAATCCATGTATTTTACTCAGGTCAAACAGTTTTGCCTCTGATGTCACACATCAGAGGTGGGTAGTGTTGAAACCAACCCCAATTTGAGGGTTAATTTCAAGCCAGGAAGAGCATGTAAGGAATTTGGACCTATGGACTAGGTTTTGCCGAAATTCCCACCACTAATAGCCTAGGACACAGGAACACCTCTCAATAAATACATTTTTAAAATATAATGTGGTCAAAACTAATGACACAGAACTACATTACTTAGTGTGGAGAGCATTACAAAAAAGTTCTTTAGCAATAAATCGAAGCGAAATTTGTATTTTAAGCATTATATGTAGTAAAATTTTATTAATTTCTAGATTCAAAATAACATATAAGGTAATAAATCATCTTATAATAAGGTACACAGGAATTTATTAATAAAGAATCAAAATTCAATATAATAATAATTTGATAACTAAAATCTAAAAATAGTGACTTGTGAGAAAAATACTTTTATTGACATTTTTTACTGCTACAGCAATCAGTTCGATAATCATGGATCTATGCACTGTACTTTATCAAAAATAATTTTTTACATACATTCTCAAAAAAGATTTTAAACTGTGAATACAACGATGAAGAACTCGTGAATTTTTTAACACATGCTTGTTAGATATACTGATCTTTTTACAAATACAGAAGAAAAGTGTTTCTCACCTGTATGGAAACGATGATGACTTTTACATGTAGAACTATCAGAAAATGCTTTCTCAGATATATCCCAAGATAATTATTTCTTGTCAGTATGAGAACAAAGATGACTTTTTAATGTAGAACTGTCAGAAAATGATTTCTTACATACATCACAAAAAAATGGTTTATCACCAGTATGGGAACGTAGATGTCTCTTTAAACTAGAATTGTAAGTAAAGGCTTTATTACATACATCACAAGAAAATGGTTTGTCACCAGTATGGGAACGAAGATGTGCTTTCAAGTTAGAATTCTTTGAAAATTCTTTGTTACATACAGAGCAAGGAAACTGTTTCTCGCTAGTATGGGTAAGAAGATGTTCTTTCAAGTTCGAAGTGTGACGAAATGCTTTACTACATACACCACAAAAAAATGGTTTTTCACCACTATGGGACAGAATATGGCTCTTTAATTTAGAATTCTGAGAAAAAGCTTTCTTACATACATCACAAGAAAATGGTTTCTCACCAGTATGGGAACGAAGATGCGTTTTTAATGCAGAACTGGCAGAAAATGATTTCTCACATATATAGCAAGAAAAAGGGTTTCTCACCAGTATGATAACGAATATGCAATTTCAAGTTGGAATTATTTAAAAATGCTTTGTTACATATATAGCAAGAAAACTGTTTCTCACCAGTATGGGTACGAAGATGGGATTTCAAGTGTGAAATCTGATGAAATGCTTTACTACATACACCACAAGAAAATGGTTTCTTACCAGTATGGGAAAGAAAATGTACTTTTAAATTATAATTCTTAGAAAATGCTTTCTTACATACATCACAAACATATCGTTTTTTTCCAGCATAGGAACATAAATGTTTATCTAAGTCGTATTTTTGAGAAAATGATTGTTTACAAATATTACATGCAAAAGGACTTTCCTTTGGATCTAATAAAATAAGCTGGTTTAAATCCCTTTTATCCATATCAACAACACATATGATTTTAAATAATATGTGTTTCCATTTTATTATGAGAGGGACCTATACATAGAGAAACCATACATGATATTTTCATTTTTAAAAAATATATTAGAACAGTATCCAATTCAATAATTTTTCACAAGTGTAAAAACCTCTTCCTTGAAGTACAAGTCCTTTATACACAGTAATCAATTCAGTATTAAGTTGATTCTTCCACTACTAATTGTAGATAAACATCTAAAAGAAATGTAACCTGTAAAAGAAAGAAAGATATATATCAGTTTAAATTTGTGCTAAGTAGTTGCTTTGAAGAGGAAATATAATGCTTATATTTTATTATCTTACCAATGACAAAATTTAATGAGAGGTTTAAAAATGCTGTTTATACAGACTAAAACTAAAGAGTAGTGACCTATTTTTAAAAAGTATCAACCAACTTTTGTATAGGAATCAACAAAAAAAAGTTGACTTTTATACAACTGCAACCTTTTTTTTCATTTATTCAGTAATAATTCAAATTTTAAGTAGACTTTGGAATCAATTTCATTATAAATTCTAAAATGGAACATAGTCAAGACTGAAATACGATTCAAAATGTGGAGGACATTTCAATTACCTTTCCTCCTTTATTAAATGCGTAGAGTAAGACATAAACACATATAGTAACTATAATATGCTGTTACATTATATCAAACTTGTAAAAAGGTATTGCATCCTCATCATCAACATTGGTACATGAGCGCTTTGTGGGCCTTTGCCTCCCCCAGAAGTCTCTTCAACAGATCATCCATCTTTCCTTGCGTTATCTTCTTGATTTTTTTACACAAATAAATTGCATTGAAGATTTTAATGGTTTTTCTCTCTGCATTCATTCTTAAGAGGTGGCTATCCCATCTCATACTAGCAAATTTTATGTATGTGATATTGTCCTCACATTTATATATTTTGTATAATTCATAGTTATATTTCTTTAAACAGGTGTTATTTACCATGACAGCACATAACATGCATAAAATAATCTTTGTTCTTCTCTTAATTAGTTGGGGCTAATAGGATAGTTAGAAAATTATATAGCACCATAGTAATATACAGCAATAAATAATTTATTAAGAATAGTTAAGAAAATAGTCCATCTGGAAACATTAATTAGCCAACCAAACCACATAAATCTGTATATTCATTGGAAAGTTGCATTGTCTCTCTTCCACGGTTTTCCCAACACAAATATTCAACTATTTCAGAAGCCTTTCCAGACATTTTGCAATTTCTAGTAATACTGCTGTAATTTTTTTGCTATAGTACAATTCACGAAAATTAATTATGTTAGCAAAATACCTAATTATGTAATTCTTAAATATTAGCAAGAGTGAAATTTTGAATTTATTTAAATGTTAGCTCATAAGTTATAATTTTGATAAATAGTTTATTATCTGTAAACTATGGAAACATGCGAAAAGTTCATTCAGGAGTTTTGAAAATACCATTATACCCTGCCTTTAATACATGTTTCTCATATGTAAGTGCATACCTTAAAATTTAAGACAATAAACAGAAAAATTTGTTGTGGCCATAGTAATTGAATAAAAAGAATTCCTTGGACATAGCACACATTTATTTTTCATCATATGAACAGAGATATGAAACACATATATATAAAGCAACATTCCAATTCATTGAATTCAATCGTATTGCTCATGAAATTAATCAAATCGATCCAAATACCACGAGATGTGAAAAAGCATGGATAACAGTTTTTAAGGATATAACAGTTCTCCCCACTAAATCTGGTACTTCTTTTACAGTTGATTGTCTCTGAGATATGAAGGGAGTCATCTATTGCGACCAGAATGATGTAACTGAATTGGCTGAGAAGTTCTTTCTGGAGCACTTTCTACTGGTGTATGTTGTGGTACTTTGGGAACATTGAAGATTACTCTTGGTCGTCTCAGATATACAAGAGTCTCTTGGCGAGTGGGGAGGATCTTCAGGAGTATGCAAGGGCACATTTGTTGAACATAATTGATTAATGTGGTATTTAAGTATATGGCCTGAATCTAATTTTACAAGGTAGTGTCGTGAACCCAATCTTCGAGTGACAATACCAAACAACCAAATTTTATAATTGTACTGGTATACATGAGCTTGAACTCTCTCCCCCACTAAAAGAGATTGAGCAGGACATGAAATAGCATTCGACTTTTTAAAAGGGTTGGGGAAGACTGCATCCAATTCTATTCGAAGCTTCCGGTTCAAATAAAGTTCAGAAGGAGACTTTCCATTGGCTAAAAGGAGTAGCCCGATAATGAAGTAAAATTCTTTTAACTTTTTCATGCATATTTCTGATTCACAAGAGACTGATTTAAGACAGTGTTTAAAGGTTTGAACGCTGCGTTCTGCGAGTTCATTAGTTGCTGGATGACCTGGAGCAATAAACTTTTTCAAAATACTTTACACTATGCAATATGATCGAAATTCATCTCTTGTAAAAGTTGAGGCATTATCAGAAACAAGTACATTTGGATAACCATGGAAACTGAAAATGCCATTTAGAAGATAAATAGTTGAATTTGATGTAGGAGAATCTTTTAAAACAAGTACCTCCATCTATTTGGACTTTGCATCTACACAGATTAAAAAGTGATGACCTTCAATAGGTTCCGCATAGTCAACGTGAACACGTTCCCAATTTGTTTCAGGATCGTCCCATGGATGTAAAATAACTTTAGGTGGATTGTTTTGAAGTTTTGCACATTCTTCACAGCTTTTCACAAGATATTCAATGTCATGGTAGATACCCTTCCAGTATACATATCGCCGGGTTAACTGCTTCATTTTGGTCATACCAATCTGAGTAGAATGTAATTCTTTTAAACAGTGACTCTGAGACTTTTACGAATGACTACTCTATCTTGTCGGAACAATATGTTATATGAAATGTTAAAGCTTGAATCTACAGATTCTGATTGTAAACTTCTAATAATTTCCTGTAACTCTGGATCTTTTGACTTTTCTTTGGCTATAATACCAGCAGTGATGCTAGTATTTGAAATTTGAAAAACTGATTCTGAATAAATATGATTTACTTCTTCATTAATCACCATATCTGTAGTTATCTTTTGACAGCTGGGAGCACAAGAAAGGCAGTTAATATTTCTAATTCTTCTTTACCCTTCTTATATTTTACTGCATAATCGAACCCCGCGAGAAAAGATGCATATAGAAATAAACGAGCTGAAGTCATTTGCGGAGATGCTCGGTTATGAGCAAAAATTCTTGTTAATGGTTCATTATTGGTGACCAATGTGAAGTGTCTCCCATAAACATAATTGTAAAATTGACTAACTCCAAAAATAATGGCTAACACCTCTCGATCTAGTTGGTTGTAATTTCTTTCTGAAGGTTGTTAAAGATCTTGGAGCATATCCGATAGGTTTCTCTAGGCCCTCAATAATATGACTTAGGACTGCTGCTATCCCTACTTAATCATTAATGTTAATGAATTCAATCTAAACTTAAATAATTTTAAAACTGCTTGTTTAAAAAAAAAAAAAAAAAAAAGATTTTTAGCAATTCTGTTACATTTATGAAGTTTTATTTTTAATTATATATAGAGAATACACATTCTTAATTTAAGATAGGGAGAAATTGTTATGCTTTATTTTATAATTTCATGCAAATCTTAGCCTAGAACACCATTTAATTTTATTTATTAAATGAAAAGTGAATTGATAATTATGATAAAATATATTTTAAAATTACTTATAATGTAGGGTCATACTAACTATATAAATAAACAATAATACTTGCAATCAAGGCACATATTATTTATAATATATTCAAAATCACTGAAATGAAGTTTTAGAAACATGTCATTTATTTCAGAAATACTGTTATAAATTACCTGGACAAGAACAAAAACTAACTGAAAAATCTTTTTCCTCTAGAGCTTTAATATGTTATAAAATTGAATTAAATGCTTCTGATAGTATATCTATAGAATATGAAGCATATCTATAGTTTCTTCTTGTGAAAGAATATATATTACTTAAGAAATGACTAGAATAAGTTCCTATATTAAATTTTATATTAGGCCAAATTTTTTGATGGTGAAAAAGCTAGATGATTACTTATTGAATGTTGCTATAAAGAATGTAAGCAGTATGTTTTGAGTTATTAAACATCAAAGTAGAATTTGTATATTTCTTTTATTTTATATTATGGCATTACTTATACTTATTTTCACAACCTTGAAACGTACAGAACTTTAATTATAAATTAATGATAATATCTTTATCACTTTTTGAATAGTTTATACAAAAATGTGTTTGTTAACCAATTGTCACAGTAATTCTTAAACTGCCTTATTAGAGGTATGAAATCATGCTGTTGGGCTTGTAAATATTTAAGAGAAGAATATGTTGCCTAATAATTTACTTGTATGTGTATGGAATATTATGCAAATGCAAAATATTTATGTAATTAAAAATACTCATTTGATGATGAAATTAAAGATATGGAAAATGTTTGGATTTCACTTACATGGAATTGAAAAGTATATAATTGCTACTTATAAAATATTCATTCAGGTTTCGCACACTGAAAATTTAGATCTTGTCAAAGAGTCTTCAAAGCATCTCTCAGAGAAATAAAGTTATGATTTGCAAAAGCTTATTCAGATTTATGAATTTATTTGCCCTGACTTGTTGGTGTGATGGAGGAGCATTATGCTTTTCTGTTAGGTTAGTCAAATATTTATTGGACCAGGATCTACTGTTTAAAGCCGAATTTTTGATCATTATGAACATACATAGAAGCAGTGGGATTCAAACCCGGTAACTCAGGTTTGAAAGGGAACCACCCTACCAACTTTGATATACAGGCAGTTCAAAATAAAAATTCTCAAAAGAAAGTTTTTCCCAATATATATAACATTAATTTCATACCTGCAGAGAACATTAAGGAAGTAATGCCTTGATGGAAATTGTCTACAACTTTTGTTTTTAACAATTCATGTAAATCTAAAGAATCATTATAGACTTACCCAATTATTCCTGTATGTTATGGCCAGACTATTAAACCAATGTATCTGAATCACTCCTTTGGATAACTTAATAGCCCTTTCCCTTCACTAAAATCTCAAATATCTACAAACAATTCTTTAAAAACTCCTGATATTCCTAAGAAAAAAATGTTATAAGTGTAAGTATGCGTAGCAGAGTATTAGCATATGAATATTTAAAAATTTTAGTTTTGTACAAATAGGAAAATTTCCATGAGTTTAAAAGTATTTAAAGTTATAAAAAGTCAAATTAACCATAAAAACAAATGTCCATCATCTGACATGAAAACTTTTATCAATATCCCTTTAGAAATAATCATGGGTATTGCAAATTTTATGTTTATAGCCCTTATTGAAAAAAAATTATGTTTAAAAAATGCTTTACTCCTTTTAAAGTTGAAAACAGGAGAAGTACAGAAATAATTTTGTAGGGAGATGAAAAACAAATGCAGAGATGTAGGTATTTATGTTTACAAAACACTTTAATAACAACAATGCCAGCAGCAAAGGGCAACACTGACAGTAGCCTGTGTGCACAGAAAACCACCCAAATTCCAACGCATGCGCATTGGGAATGGTAGTAACCTAGTTTTGTAGGGTTACACTTTATGCTTTCTACAGATATCGCCACGCCCATTCTTTGTGGTTTACTAAGTTTATAATTTATTTCATGAAAAACGAGTCCATCCTATTAGTGCAATATTTATGAAAAAAAATTTATTAGGAAAGATAATTTAACTGCTGAATTTATATAGTAATTCCCCACCACGTGATTTTTTTTCTGGTTGACTTAATCTCTGAGTTTATGTTTTATTTCATGAAAAATGAACAACCACATCCTGTAGTTGCATTGTTTGTGAAAAATTTTTGTTTGTAGGTTTGGTTTGGTTTGGTTTGGAGCGCTACGGTCTACTGTTTTGCACACGAGGGCTAATAAGACCGGAACCTACAGTTTAAAGCCGATTCCGAACGGCTACAAACATCCATGCTAGCAGCGGGATTCGAACCCGCGAACTCCGGTTCCGAAGAGCAGCGCTCTGCCATTCGGCCATCGTTCGGCAATTTTTAGTAGGAAAGACAATTTTACAAAACATAAAATAATGTAAACATAAATTTGAATTCTAGATTAAAAATCCATTGGGTGACACAAAATTTGGATTTAGTAAACATTTAAGGGAGGATGTCATAGATCATCATCATACGTATATTTATGAACTTATTTTAAGCAAGAATACGTCCATTTGTCGTCATTGTAACAGCAATATGACCATGAAGCATTTTGTTGAGTGTCCTGTGTACGGCAAACAGCGTTTACACCATTTTTCTTCTAATATTTGGCAGTTATGTAATACTTTAAATACAGTAACGTATTATACGTCTTTGACGT
Source organism: Pardosa pseudoannulata (assembly GCA_032207245.1). NCBI lineage: Eukaryota > Metazoa > Arthropoda > Arachnida > Araneae > Lycosidae > Pardosa > Pardosa pseudoannulata. The sequence goes on along the minus strand of CM063507.1, from coordinate 106,277,569 downwards.
CACTGGGTTTTAGTGTTTAATGTTCATGTTTTGTTGTTTTAAGTTTGGCAACAAGTGAGTTGATCTATGTGTAGTTTTTGATTTTTTGAGAAGAATAAAGTTGAGTTTTGTAACTAGTATTCCATACATAATGTTTGTTTAGAGAGTTGCATTTTTTTTCATGTTCGTATCATAGGTAATAAAACGTCATTAATGTATAAATGTAAACATTATATGTTGAGTAATAATAAATAATGTGTTTGTGATAATAGTCTGCATGTCTTTAGAGTTTTGAGCAATAGGAATACCAATCTATAAATGAGTTTTTTAGAAACCGGTATTCCACATCTGGCATCCTGTGTTATATCCTGTCGTTGCAACGACAGGATATAACTGCGACTGAGTTATTTTTGTTGAGGTCATTTTATTTACATAATGGAAAAATTAAAAGCTTCTCTAAAGCAGCATAGGAGACTATTTATGATTTCTTATAATGACTTTTGAAATAATGAAACTAAGTTATCCATCGAAAATAAAAAATTTTGAAGTTGAAAGTTATCGAAGATAAAGCCAAATTAATGGTGGCTTGTGAACGGAAATTCAGAGAACTCTTGTTTACTTCCGAAGAGAAAGATTGATGAAGAAATCAATGCTTCAAAGGACTATAAATGTAGACTTTTGGACTGTAAATGAAATGATCTTATTAGAGATAAAAATTGTAATTCTGACTCAGCTTCCATTGTGTACGGAGCTGCAAGTTGTTCTCCCAATAATTTATTGAACTATCCAAAAATGAATCTACCCAATTTTGATGACTCCCCCTGTAGCTCTGTTCGAGGAAGGTTGTGTTGCGGTGAATTTTTGGTTCTTCTCTGCGGTTCATCTGCACTTCCCGCTCCGGCGTGTTTGTGCTACGGTGTTTTGTGCTATGGGTGATGAGATGGAAGCCTCGGACATTTGGTCCGTTAGCTCCAACCTCTCGTGCTGTTCGAACTCTTCAGTGAAAGAATTAGCTGGCTTCATCAATATGTCCTTAGAGGATTTTGACCATCAGTGGGAATACTTTCCTATCATCAAGGATTTCCAGAACTTCTTGCATACCCTGATCGATGACTGGGACGACCATAGGGAGGTAAGAGATTCCTTTTCACCTATTTATAATGCAGTTAGTAATAATTCTCATAATATGTATAAATTTCTTAATAATTTATATTTTAAAATGTTTTTCAATGCTATGCGAGTGCTTATTAATGACCATTTAAGTGTGTATAATGTTGAAATGAAGTGGAAATGACGATGTGATCCGAATTATCGAAAAAACTAAAAAATCCTAGACGTAAAAAGAAAAATTCTAATGATAATGATAATAGTTTAAATAATACGACTAGCACCCCAATCCCAACTAAAAATACGTTTGAGGTATTAAATAATGATGAGGAGAATGTAAGTAATAATGAAAATAACTGTGATAAAATGCAAAATCCAAATATAAATGTACGTACTAATGATAAGTCTAAAGATAATCCTAAAAATAAAAACCCTTATCAGCTGTTTGTAGAAATTCCTAAAAATTGTACAGCCTTATTCTAAAATCTTCATTCGCTTTCTAATCAAATCCAAACTAAGTTAACTAAAATAAAATCCAAATCACAACTAACTGTTTAGGTTCCTTTAGAAAAATACAAAATTACCTAAAAGAAAATAAAATCTCCGCCAGGTCTTTAGACTTAAAATCTGAAAAACCTAAAAAATTTATTATTCGAGGACTCCCAGTAAATACGGAATTAGATGACATAAAAGTAGCATTAAACGATATTAATTTAGAACCTCTAAAAAGAGCTTACTTAATTAACAGGAAAACTAAAAAACAATGCCTCTATTTCTAATAACTTTAATTCCTAACTCAGCAATTGAAAATTTAAATAAAATAAAAACTATTAATTACTTAAGTGTAACTTTTAAAAAATATAGTAGTGTAGATGTCCCTCAATGCTATAGGTGCTAAGAATTCGGCCATTTCTCCCTAACTTGTAACTTAACCCCTAAATGTCTTAAATGTGCCAAAAATCATCTTTCAAAAGACTGTAAAATTGACCCGAGTAACTTTAAGTGTGCTAACTGTGGCGGAAACCACACAGCAAATTACAAAGGATGTAGGTCCCACCCTGCAAACAGAAACAAAAACGAAAAATCAAAAAGACCCCAAAACTTTATTCCTGCTCCTATCCCAACCACTAATGCCTGGACTCAAAGAGCAAATAAACTAGCTGCTAGTGCTCCCTCCCCAAGAATTGCTGTCCCAACCTCAGAACTAAATAGAAACCCAATTCCAGCAAAAAGTTTTAGTGAAGTAATTAGTAAAACTAAAAATAAAACTCGAAGTAACAAACCCCAAAATAAGGTAGCTTCTAATGAAAATAAAAATAGCAATAGAAATTCTAATGAAAATAAAAATTAATAATGAAAAAAAGCCTAGGCAGTAAGGTATAGGTACACTTTTTAAATTAATAGTAGATTTAATGAAAGACTATAATATTAAAGATATAATAAATTTATTTAAACAAATTTCCAAAATAATGAAAGATCAAAATGACTCAATTCAAAAGCTTCTGATGGCCTTCGAGGTTATCGCTGATTATTTCAACAACCCCTGTCATGCTATATATTTTACTCGTACTTATAAAACTCCCCCTAGACTATATCTACTCGACGAGGCAATCAGCTGGGAAAACTCTGTAAAATATTTAGGTGTAATTTTAGATAAAAAAACTAACCTGGCGTCCTCACATAACGGATATTAAAAATAAAATGATAGGAAAATTAGAAAATTAAAAAATTCTTTTTAATAGTAAACACTTAAATAATAAAAACAAAATTATCCTATATAAAACAATAGTACTACCAACCGCTCTTTACGCAGCTCCGGTCTGGTCGTTTGCCGAAGTCTAATTTAAATTTAATAGAAAGAATACAAAATAAATTGATGAGGCATGTTAGAGGTGCTCATCGATACTTGTCAAACGAAGTAATAAGACGTGATTTTAACATGTTAACTTTTAAACAATCCTGTGTAAAAGCTTCTCAAAATTTTTATAATAGCCTATATAACATACCAAATGAAATAATAGCAGAACTTCACGGATTACTTATAATAATAAGTTACGTCGGCCTCGTGCCGCATTGCTCTCCTGACAACAGAAATTTTACCTTAATTTACTTTTCATAGCGCTTATTACTTCACTCCCCCTCCCTTATATAATGTTGTAACGTTCTTGTAATGTGATGTGATATTAAAAAATATATACCGGGTGGCCATAATTAAACTGACAGGTTATTGTATAATTAATTGCATAAAAATTAAAAATTTGTTTATTTTGCATATAATTTTTAAGCATTCTTTCTTTGATAAGGAATTGTTAATTTATATATATATATATATATATATATATATATATATATATATACACCGGCGGGTTGCCATAATTAAACTGACATTGCTCACAGTGTTCTGTAGCGCGATCTATTTTCGAGAATGACGTCACATTTTGTAGTAAGATTAAACAAGACGGGGGAGGAAGGATTCCGCGAAAAAACAAATTAGTTCCAAAAGTCACCGCAAGAGGAATATTTGGTGTTATGTTATAGAAAATAGAGTATTTACAAATGCAAATGAATACGGAATAAGATTACCTTTTATTATGCACATTTTCTGATTTAGTTCAAGTGCAATATGGCAACACTTTTAAAAAAAGCGTAAAATCTACATTCACCAAAGGTAACTGTTTGGTGTTGTGTTCACAGCGGAATTTATCGTAGGTCCATTCTTCTATGAGAACATTACCCCGACAGGACCGGAAACCTGCTCTGTTACCAGAAAGAAATATCGCCACATGTTGAACAGCTTTGCATTCCGGCACTTCAGCAAAGATAATGCCTCTGGGAAATCCTTTTCATGCAAGATGGAGCCCCTCCTCTACATGTTGCTATACGGGTGCAACAGCTGCTACCTCAAAAATTCACAACAGAAAGAGTCATTAGCCACTACTTTCCACCTGCATGGCCACCTCGGTCACCTGATCTTATCCTATGCGACTTCAGGTTTTGGGTTACCTTAAGTCCAAGGTCTATCAAGGAGTGGTCCAGGACCTGGCTACTTTGAAGGATAACATATCCCGGACTGTACGAAGATTCCTGCAGACATGTTACTTTCTGCTGTTGTGCATACTGTGCACAAAATGCTATATGCGGTCCACAACAACGGCAGCCACATTGAACCTCATTTGAATGCAAAATAAAAGGTAATTTCCGTATTGATTTGCATTTGTTAACACTATTTTCTATTACACAGCGCCAAATGTTCCTCTAGCGATGACTTTTGGAACTAACTTCATTTTTCGCGGAATTCTTCGTCCCCCATCTTGTTTAATATTCCTACAAAATGTGGCGTCATTCTCGCAAATAGATCGCGCTACAGAACACTGTGAGTACTGTCAGTTTAATTATGGCCACCCGGTATGTATGTATGTATGTATATATATATATTTGTTTTTTGATTATAGAGCAGAAAGTGTACCTGTGTTTGATGTTTTTTTTCTCGTTAGACTCCATCTAGTGTACCTAACCTTGCCTACTAATTTACATTTTCTTTTCAGGGTAATAATAGTTCTTTTTGAGTCTTTACAGGTTGCAGGACTTCACACCAGCCCTTACGATTTCCCCTTATCCACTTTTTAATGACCGGCATCTAAATTACTCCTTTCTAAATTCATAACTTAATTTTTACTTAACAGATTCTACCTCGATTACTTCTTACCTTTAGACCAGGGATAAGGCCTTTTGGCTAAGGAGCCCTATAACCGTCCTTTGTTACAGGAGGAGTTACCCACTTTTGATGGGAATATTATGAACTGGTAGTGATTTTGGGGACAATTTCAAAAAATTCATATTGATAACCATGATACTATTGATATCATGATACCATGATATTGATAACCATGATAAATATGCTTATTTGGCACAAGTCGTGACAAAAGGTTCATCAGCTGATGAATTGATTAAAAGCTTTCCCCCTGGAGGTGAAAATTGTGAAAAGGCTGTGAAGCAGTTACAATTACGCTATGGAAAGGAGGAATTACTGATCGAAGTTTACGTTCGAGATCTATTATCAATTTCACTGTTAAAACAAAAGTCAGAAAAAACTTCTTTGAGAAAACTGTATGATCAGCTAGAAACTAAATAAAGGGCTTTAGAGACTTTAGGCGTAACTAAAGATAAATATGCCACAATGCTTTACCCTCTTGTGGAGTCATTTCTTCCAGATGAAAATTTAAAAGCTTGGGAACGCTATAGAACCGCCCACCGTCTTACTTATAACTACAGCTTGAATGAAGGCGTTTACACATAGTCAAGTATTAAGTCAAGAAACTTGGCTCTAAACAAGAACATTTTGATTTCAGATTATCACGGAAGTATGTTATAATGCTATAATGGAACTCCATATCTAATTAGTTTTGAGAGCATGTAATAAATTCAAAGTTTTCCACTTAAATAAATTATTTGGAATTTATAGAATTTTAAAAATATATTTTAAATACTTTTTTGCTTTATGTGAGAATTCACTCACTCTCCTGTGTAAAATGCGTAATATATTTTAACGCAGGTGTTTAATTTAGCAGATGTTCTGTGAGAAGAATGTTTAGGACGGAATATGGTTGTTATTTTACATAGATCGTTCTGAGAGAGTTGAGTTTCATAAATGTATTAAAAGACAGAAGTGCGGTAAATCGGAAATAATTTTTATGCAGAAGAAAATTGGTTGGTTGGTTGAGGTTTAATGGCTCATGGTCCAAAGAGGACAAGATGCGCCAGACAAAAGGTAAATAGCAGCAACAGATTAGAACTCACAACAATAGACTAAAAGAAGAAAATTGTATTTTTGTTCTAGTAATTCGATAAAAGAAAAGAGCAAACTCAATAAGGATGCAAAATATGCAAAGCTATGTGTCCATCCATGCTTCCAGAAATTTCACACGCACATTAGAATAACTCTTCTAATTTTCTTGTTTTTTAAAAATAAAATTTTGTAATAAATGTAATAATCTTTAAATATTTATCAACGCATATACATTTATTTAACACCTCCACTTAATAGTTTAAAATAAGTAGTATTTCATTTTATATTATTTTATGTATCTGTTTAAAATGCACCGATATTTTAAAAATAAGTACTTTACAGAAAAAAAAACCTAGAAGCAAAGTAAACATAGAAAAATGTGTAAATTAACATATAGAACAATGCTAAAAATTTCAAGCATTTTAGATAGTTATAGAAAAAGACATGGTAATCAGAAAAGAAGCAAAAATTCTTCCTTTTATAATTGCTTAAAACTAATGATTAGCATTTAAAATAATTAAAATGTGTTACCTACTCATTTATTGTAACAATAAAGTTCATTTGTGAAAAAATTATTTCGTTTTGAGTTATCTTCATTATCAGCTGTAAGGTTATCCATAATCTCATGTATTACGATAAACAATTCGAAAGGATGAAACATCGATATCAAGTACGTATACCATTGTTTACTAATTCTAATTTTAAAGAAATAATTACAATTTTAGTGGAAAATTTATATGTTGCTGCAGCTAAAACATCCAATCATAAAAACTTATGATGTTTCCTTTGGAAGCAGATGTTGAAAGAAACATCTTTAATTTGGAAGCACAACACTTTTAAATTTTTTATTTTATAATCGCTAGTGTTAATGTAACTGGAAGCAGATTTTATTTATTTATTTTTTTTTACTAACTAGTAGTAGCACATTGTGGTATGCTAAGCAGCGGTATAAATCATCTCTCCTAAGATTATTGGTTGCAAGAAAAAATATTAATTAAAAATTTACATAAAATGTAAATTAAAAATTCTGCATATATTTGTTTGCATTTTGACGTCTATTTAAGGGAACAGTTATCTGTTTTGAACGCTTGTAACTTTTTAATAAATCAATTTAAACATACATTTTTCTGTATACAATTCAGAATAAAGCAATAACTATAAATGCACAAAAATGCAATTTTTGTCGGGTTTTGGAAATTTAAAAGTTTATGGTCCCCTTATGAATCACAGGTACCATATTTTTAAAATAAATTTTATGATTGAAAATTATTTTTGTAAATGAGACCGGGACTTAGTGATTAAAGCCGATTCCGGTCGGCTATGAACAATCATGCCATAGTGGGATTCGAACACCCGAACTGCTGTACCCAAAGCCCGCACTTTAACCATTCGGCCGCAATTCCAGCAATTAAAAAATATTGTGGATAACGCTTGATTTTTAATGTCTCTGTTAATAAATTTGATTCGATTCCCTATTATTCTAAATTTTTATTTCTGCATTAATCAATTTGAATATATATTTATTTCAGTGTAAATATTCTTACAGAACATATACAACTTACAAAAGAATTTTTTTATTGTGATTTTATAAGAAATGTAAAATTTTAGTTTTTGTGGTACTTAGGAAATAAATGAAATTTACATTACAGTAGGTAATTAATAGAGTTTAAAACTATTTATTTAAGTCTAAAATGTTTGTAATTAAAAGTTAAATGTGATATGAATTTAAATTTATTTTTTAATCATTTATTTATAGTTCACATTTGATAATAAAACAGTCTAAATTAAGGTATGCTTGCTTTATCTTTTAAATGAGAAGATATTTTTCATTCAGAAATTGTTGAAATAAACTTGTTAAAAAAATGTTAAATATATTAAAAGGGGTGGATTTCGAACATTTTAAAGATGACAGTAATTTTGACTGTGATATGAAGCATATTTACGCTAATTTATTTCAGAATCAGATCGATAGTTTAGGAGAAGATACTTTACTTGCTTTGAATTTTGCTAACCCTAACTCATCAAGCATCCAATATGGATGGCATCCCAGGTCCAACCGCTTCATAAATTCGAGGACAGACTTAGGCTATTATTATGTTATATTGCATGTTTCACAGACCCCCCCCCTCCACACACACAGAATGGTTTATTTTCTTCCTCCAGTTATTTTTCTATTTGAGCATCTATTTGAAAAAATGTCTAGACTCAACAAAGGTGCTCCTGAGATGAAAACTGATGTCGAATCACACTCGACATAGGAATGCAAAGGATTAATAATTCAGCCCTTTCATTAATAGCTTACATTTAGCACCTTTAATTTCAGACACCGTTGTAGAGTGGATTTCTGTACAACATTAATGACATCATCTCTGCTTCTCGTGCAACCACTTCTATGAAAATCTAGTATACTTTCGTCGTATTGAATTTATTACTCTATTTCAATATCACGGAATCACCGCGTTTTTCTCTTTTTCAGAAACAAAAATTTTTAACTCAGCCAATCACAGTACGTAATGCATTTTACATTCTGTCACCACTTTTCATTTGTCTTCCATGAATGATGAAAAAAAGCAAAACTGCTAATTTCTTAGACAAAAGCTTATATTTTTTTATTTTCTGGTGCAAAAAAAAAATGGCAACCTACCAGTTGAAAATTGTTCCTTTTATAAAATATATGCTTACTCGTCGAACAATACTTTTAGAAAATCAATACTCTTAGGCCAAGGCTTTCCCCATTCAGCACGGTTTGTCATGATGTTTCTCCATCTATTAATGCCCAGTACTCTCAAATCGCTCTCAACACAATCTATCCACCTTATTGGTGGTCTTCCTCGTTTGCATTTACCCTCAAACTTTGAAAACGTCAATTTTTTTAACAGGCTCTTGGTCCACTTTTCGAAAAATGTGTCCCAGCCATCTGATTCTGTAGGACTTTATGACTCTTAAGATGTTAGGCTGTCTAAATTTTATGTAAATTTCATGATTGTATAAACTTCTCCAGACAAGAATTAAACTTTTCCTCTGTCATAAAGCCTTACTGCATTAACATTAAACATATAACAGAAATATAATACTTATTAAAATATATTTCCAAAATTTATCCTCAGAAATATCTTTAAAAACATTTATATTATTTATGTTATTACTATCCGAAAAAGAATTTGGTTTTGGTTTGGTTTCTCGTCTATGTTTTTGGGTTTAATGAGACCGGGCAATACTTTTGGTTAAAATTTTTTTTTTTTTTTTTTGAACAATCCATAATTCGATAATTGTTAGAGCATTACCATTCGGCCATCGTTCGGCTATCCGAAAAAAAATAAACCTGTTAAGATAAACCAAAATAGCTTTTTTAAAAATGACCAATTATTAGCGCCGAATTTAAGTTTATAAACCAAATAAATCGGTGCTGGCATTTACATTTTTTTTTTAAAGACCCTGAACAAGTATTATTACGTCATATAATTTAAGTACTATAACCAACAATATTTTTTCGATGTGATATGAAGCATATTTATAAAAATTTATTTTATAATCGGATTAATAATTTAGAAGATAAACTTTACTCGCTTTGAATTTTGAACCCTAACTCATCGAGAATCCAGCCAAATGATGGCCGATTGATTAGGGTGTTGGCCTTCGGTACCGGAGTTCGAATCCCACTGCGGCATGGTTATTCGTAGCCGTTTGGAATCGGCTTTAAGCTGTAGGTCCCAGTTTCATTAGCACTTGTGTTGCAAAAGTAGACAGTAGCACTCCAAACCAAACCAAACCATCGAGAATCCAATATGGATGCCTCTATCCATTCCAGGTTTTTAAAAATTTTTTGTGTGTTATTGCATAGTGTGCTGTAATTTGGAAGAGTGTTCCGATTTTATTACTTTTAATATATGCATGTATATATTTTTAGGTTTAGATTTGATTAGGTTCAAATTTTTTTTCGGACTTTTCGGAAGATTCAATCTATGTATTTTACCTTTGCACTTATATTATGAGACAAGGGGGGGGGGGAGAGTGAAACAGAGTTTTGCCTCTGCTGCCACACATCATCATCGGTAGTGTTGAAACCAGCAACAATTTGAGGGTTAATTTCAAGCAAGGAAGGGCATGTAAGGAATTTGCACCTATGGCCAGGTTTTGCTGATGTGGCCACCACCCAACATTAGGAACCCTTGACCCCTAAAGAGGGCATCCTTTGGGACATCCTTTATTAGCAGAAAGGGAGATGACAGTCTACCAAGAGAAAGACAATCTGCTGGAAGCCTAGGACATAGGATCACCTCTCAATAAATTCATCCTTAATATATAATGTGGTGAAAACTAATGACACGGAAATACATTATTTAGTGGAGAACATTACAAAAAAGTTCTTTAGCAATAAACCAAAACGAAATTTGTATTAAACATTATGCGTAGTAAAATTTTATTAATTTCTAGAGTGAAAATAACATATACAGGTAATAAGTCATAATATTATAATAAGGTATACAGGAATTTATTAATAAAGAGTCAAAATTTAATATAATAATAATTTGATAACTAAATTCTAAAAATAACGACCTGTGAGAAAAATACTTTTATTTACCATTTTTACTGCAACAGCAATCAGTTCGATAGTCATGGTATTAGCACTGTACTTTATCAAAAAATGATTTTTTAATACATTCTAACAAAAGATTTTAAATTGTGAATACAAAGATGAAGAACTCGTGAATTTTTTAGCACATGCTTGTAGTGTTGAAACCAGCCCTAATATGAGGGTTCATTTCAAGTCAGGAAGGGCATGCATGGAATTTGGACCTATGGCCAGGTTTTCCTGATGTGCTCACCTCCCAATATTAGAGATTCCACCCCTTGACCCCTAAAGAGGGCATCCTTTGGGACATTCTTTATCAACAGAAAGGGAGATGACAGGTTCCGAGCGAGAGACCATCTGCTGGAAGCCTACGACACAGGAACACCTCTCAATAAATACATTTTTAAAATATAATACCGTCAAAACTAATGACACAGAAATTCACTAGTTAGGGTTGAGAACATTAGAAATAAGTTCCTTAGCAATAAACCGAAAAGAAATTTATATTGAGCATTATACGTAGTAAAATTTTATTAATATCTAGAGTCAAAATAACATATAATAATTTGATAACTAAAATCTAAAAATAATGACCTGTGAGAAAAATACTTCTATTGACCATTTTTACTGCTACAGCAATCAGTTTGATAATCATGGATCTATTGCTGTACTTTATCAAAAATGATTTTTTAAATACATTCTTACAAAAGATTTTAAACTGTGAATAGATAAATAAAGAACTTGCATATTTTTTAGCACATGCTTGTTACAAACCTGAATTTTTTTTAAAAATACAGAAGAAAAGTGGTTCTTACCACGATGATGACATTCAAATGTAGAACTATCAGAAAATGCTTTCTTAGATATATCACAAGAAAATTGTTTCTCATCAGTATGGGAACAAAGATGTACTTTCAAGTTTCCATTCAAAAAATATGCTTTCTGACATACATAGCGAGAAAATGGTTTATCACCAGTATGAAAATGAAGATGACTTTTTAATATAGAACTGTCAGTAAATGATTTCTTACATATCAGTATGAGTAGTAAGATGTTTTTTCAAGTTGCTACACTGAGAATATGCTTTATGACACATATTACATGAGAACGGTTTTTCACCACTATGGAAAAGAAGATGAGTTTTCAAGGTGGCACTCTGAGAAAATGCTTTATGACATATATTACAAGAAAAAGGTTTTTCACCAGTATGGGAACGAAGATGAAGTTTCAAGCTGTAACTGTTAGAAAATGTTTTCTTACATTCACCACAAGAAAATGGTTTCTCACCAGTATGGGAACGAATATGACGTTTTAATATAGAACTGTCAGAAAATGGTTTCTTACATACATTACAAGAAAATTTACTATCACCACTATGGGAAAAAATATGTCTTTTCAAGTTGGAACTGTTAGGAAATGCTTTATGACACATATTACATGAAAACGGTTTTTCACCGGTATGGGAACGTAGATGTACTTTCAAGCTGAAACTCTGAGTAAATGATTTCTGACATATATTACACGAAAAGCGTTTTCCAATTTTATGGGAAAGAAGATGTGCTTTCAAGTTGGACCTCTCAGAAAATACTTCCGTACATACAAAACAAGAAAACTGTTTCTCATCAGTATGCGAAAGAAGATGTGCTTTCAAGTTCCCTTTCTGAGAAAATGCTTCCTTACATACATGGCAAGAAAACAGTTTTTCATCAGTATGGAAGCGAAGATGTTTTTTCAAGCTGCCACTTTGAGAAAATGCTTTATGACACATATTACATGAAAATGGTTTTTCACCAGTATGGGAACGAAAATGCAGTTTCAAGCTGTAACTGTTAGAAAATGATTTCATACATATATCACAAGAAAATGGTTTCTCACCACTATGGGTCAGCATATGTGTCTTTAATTTAGAATTCTCAGAAAAAGCTTTCTGACATACATCACAAGAAAATGGTTTCTCCCCAGTATGTGTACGAAAATGTCTTTTTAAATCATAACTCTGAGAAAATGCTTTATTACATACATCACAAACAAATGGTTTTTTTTGATTATGGGAACATAAATGCTTATCTAAAAGGCATTTTTGAGAAAATGATTTATTACAAATATTACATGCAAAAGGACTTTCCTTTGGATCTAATAAAATAAAATTGTTTAAATCACTTTTATCCATATCAACAAATAATAAGATTTTAAATAATATGTGTTTCTATTTTGTTGACCATTTTATTAGAAGATGGCCCTAAACATATAGCAACCATATATATTTTTTATTTTTAAAACATATTAGAACATTATCCATTTCAATAATTTTTCACAAGTGTAAAAACTTCTTCATTGAAGTAGAAGTCCTTCATGCACAGTAATCAATTCAGTATTAAGTTGACCCTTCCACTACTAATTGTAGATAAACATCTAGAACAAATGTAACCTGTAAAAGAAAGAAAGATATATATCAGTTTAAATGTCTACTCAGTAGTTGCTTTTAAGAGGAATATAATTATAAGAATCAAAACCGGAAATGAAACAATGAATATGGATCAGCTGATGAGAGTGATGGGGAGAGAGAGAGGGTCAGTCAGTTGCGAGAGTTAGGTAGAGATGCTCCAAAGAGCTGTCGAACATTGAGATTTTCCGAGATATGTAACTTGTGATAATGGATATTATATATATACTAGCAAGTGTGCCCGTGCTTTGCTATGGTCAACATTATGTATTACTTTTAAACAAAGATTTTTTTTTCGTGCATAATTCTCTCATTTCGCCACAGTACAGTTCAAGTCATTGGCATATTTATTTATTTCTATTATAAGCGTATTGTAACAATATTCAGTTTTTATACTACTGTATTAGTACTGTAGGTTGATTAGCAACTTAATAGATCTTGACACATTAAGTTATAGAATAGGATGCAGAGATTTTGACACCATTATCTAATTTTGGTGGTATTAATAAATGTTATCCAAAATTAAGGAAATTTATGACAAACTACATGGTTTTGTATGAAACAGAAACACACATTCTTATTGATAACCATATGAATATAAAGATGACTATATAAAATGATAGGTTTTTATTTGCCTATGATGAGATTCACTGAAATTTGTAATTTTTGTTGTTAGAATATTGTTGATAAACCTTTCATTGTAATGTAAAAATTAACCAAGAATTAAATTTAAAATTATTTCTTATTCAAAAATGCTATAATTTGCGTCCCATAGAAATGAAAGTTAATTACTTTATATCTAAATTTCGAGGTCAAATCGAATTCATACTACTCAGACGATGTTTAAATAATATGAAAAATGAATAAATGAGATATTGAAAGTAATGACGTCATAATGATAAAAAAATATCGTTTTCACCTATTATGTGATAAATTGAAAATTTTAATCTCCTGCTTTGAACCGGGGAAAACTGCACTTAAAACAATTACACAGGATGATGTCACAATGATAGAAATATTGCTTCTTTCACACAACTTATGGTGCGATAAATTAAAAAATGAATCATTTGCGTTTAACCAGGGAAAATAATGCTTGGAATAATGATATGTAATGCTTGAAAAAGGAGGAAGGAATGGATTTCGAATGTTAAAAATTTACAAAAACCTTCCTAGGGATATACTTAAGAATTTCCCAAATTTTCACGGCGATTGGATACATGGTTTTTGAGTCTATCGAGTACATACAGACGGACAGACACAAATTCATTTTTATATATATATATATATATGTTTATTTTTCTCTTGTAATGTGCTGCATTATTATAAAATAAATATTCTGTGCAGCTGTACAGTGTTTCATGATTTTCGTAGTTTTCTAAATTTACTTTGTAAATTTCTTGATACACCACTTGGATTACATGAATAAATTTTTGCTGCCGCAGTCGACAGGATTACAGGTAAGAGCTCATTTTTATGTAAATGTATGCTCCCTAAATATATATATATATAAAACAATTTTAGAAAAAACATGTCAGTGTCAATTGTGAATTAAAATACATGGCAGTGCTAAAACAGTTTTGTTTTGAGAATTAGACACGTCAGTGTCAATAGATTAATTGCTCTATTGTTTCGTTTAGTACGTCAGTACTTTGAAATTATTGAAGTTAAGTGAATTTTCCAAAACTGTATATGCCGAACGATGGCCGATTGGTTAGGGTGCTGGCCTTCGGAACCGGAGTTCGTGGGTTCGAATCCCACTGAGGCATGGATGTTCGTAGCCGTTCGGAATCGGCTTTAAGCTGTAGGTCCCGGTCTCATTAGCCCTCGTGTTGCAAAAAGTAGACCGTAGCACTCCAAACCAACCCAACCCAAAACTGTATATATATTTAACACATATAAAGAAATAGTGTCTACTGTATATTTATATTTTGAGAATTTAGTTTCTTGTTGTTCTAGTTTGAATTTCGATTTTAAAATTCATGTTGAATAAATAATACTAATTTATTTAATATTTCCATAAAGAAAGTTTAGAAGTAGGAAAGCGAATTTTATTTATGAGAAATAACTTGTTATGGAAAACATTGTTAATTTATGAGTATATGATATATGAATATAACATGTTCAGAAATGGTCAATGATATTTAATTATTTGGTTTGTTAAGCATATGATTCTGAAATATTTGGTTAGTTTATTCAAGATTAAGCATTGAGCATTATTTTAGGTAAAGAAAACAAAAGTAGAAGTGCTAAATTTTTGTTTCAATTTATTATGTATAACGTATTAATTAATATTGCTTTAGAATAGGATGAAAAAAAAATTATATTCTTAATTTGTATTTTATCAACTGATTAATGTTTTGAATAATTGTTATTTCATGTTTACATTTGTAAGATAAAATTAAAAAGATTTCTTTAGTATAGCACTCTAAATACTAAGTTACAGGATATAAGATATTCTTGTTCAAGCATTGATTCATAGTCTCGTTTTCGTATTTGTTAACATACAGCTGGAATTTGTTTGATTTGTTGCATTTTGAGGTTATTTGGAATTTATATTTAATTAGAGTATTACAAATCTTTATTATTTAAGACAAATTTTATTTCTAATTTTTAAGATTAGAAAAAAAAAAAAAATTGATTAAATTTTGAAGTTAAGCAAGCATTATAAATAAGCTAAATAAATAAGCATTATGGCATTTCTCGGGAAGGGAAAAAAGGAAGATTTACGGTGTTCAGCAGAAGAATTGAGGGAGAGCACAGATCTTAGTATGAAAATAGTAGATTTAAAAACTTTGATAGTGAAAAGCAAAGCTTCGTGAAAAATTTATTAAAAACTATTATCAATACTAGAATAGAAGAGAAAAATGAAAAGATGGAATTAGAAACTGATGTAAAGAAAATAGACACAGAAGCAAAGAGAATTGAATTCCAGTTAAGGAAACTTGAACTCAAAGCTCAGTCAAAAGAAGTTACATTGTCAACGTCAGTTGGAAATAGGGGTCCATTCAGTCATGAATTAATTAGGTTGATGCCCAAATTTAAACTAAATCAAGATGACATAACATTGTACCTATCTTTATTTGAATGGCAAGTGAAAAGTACAAAAGTTGATGACAAAGATTGGGTGTCTGTTTTACTGACTTTATTACCGTCTGAAATAGTGCAAATGATTGCAAGGGAGTCTAAGGAAAGCTTCGAAGATTATAATTACATTAAAGCAGTCTTGTTGAAACGTTTCAAGATGACTGCAGAAAGTTTCCGAAAAAAAGTTTGTTCTCCACCAATGTAGCCCAGATAAATCGTGGAGATGTTTGTTTGTTTGAATTAACCAATTATTTTCAGGAATGGATAGACGGATTGGACGTCTCTGACTTCGATTCTTTAAAAAATTTAATGATCACGGATCAACTTAAAAGAAGAGTACCACATGAGGTACACGAGCATTTCCTTGATGATTGGGTAAAGTTGATTTCACCAGCCAAGTTGGCTGATAAGCTTGATGAATACAAAAGAGTTCAAAATACACATAAAAAAGTTCCGAAAGAAAAACCACTTGACAAGAACCGTCCTCGTACACCACCTATGGAGAGACCGTTTAGAAATAGATTTCCTCAGAATTCAAGTAGTTATCAGAAGCAACAATACCCAAAAACTTCAAGGTATGAAGGTCCAAGCCGACCATTTAAGCCAACTTGTTATTCCTGTGGAGCAGAAGGACATTATTCCAACACATGCAAGAAAAATAATAATAGGAAGCATTATGGTTCACCCACTCAAAGTACTTTGCTGCAAACATCCATAGACGAAAATGAAACTAACTCTCCAGTGCTGACAGCTAGAATTACAGCACCAGTGTCAAAACAAGCAAAGAACTGTTGCAATATAAATAAACTTCAAATAGTAAAGTTTAAATGTGGCAATCATACTCTTTCAGGGATTAGAGATTCAGGTGCTCAGATCTCAGTAGTACGGGAAGGACTTGTTAGAGATATACATTATGGGTGCCGTTGAAAGTGGAATAAGACTCTCAAGGATATGTTGAACAAAAATATACAACAGCACGGTAGAGAATGGGACTTACACCTGCCATATTTGTTATTTGCTTATCATGAAATTTCATACAATACTACCGGTATTTCCCCATTTCAACTAGTTTACGGAAAGTTGCTTCCCGGACCATTAGCTTTATTGAAAGATTTGTGGACAGGCGAAGAAACCATTCCAATTAGCGTATCTAAACCCATAGAGATGTATTTACAAGATTTAATTATTAAACTTAAGGACGCTCATAAACTGGCAACAGAAAATTCCAAAGTTTCCCATGACACTTATGTGTCTCATTACAATCTTCGCACAAAAGAAAAATCATTCAAAGTTAGTGATAAGGTGCTCGTATTGATACCATACCATCATCATCACATAAACTTCTTAATACTTGGAAAGGACCCGCCACAGTAATTCAAATGACTAGGCCTCATTCAGCTAAAGTTGAGGTGGAAGATGGAGCATTTGCGAGCTACACATGAACAAACTGCGACCTTACGTTGCTCGAGTGAATTACGTTGGTCTAGTATTCGAACAAGACGAAGACTTTGGAGACCTTCATTATGCTCCTGCTGATAAACTCAACTTATCAGTTAAAGACACTGACAGGCTGCTAGATAAGGGACAAGAATATTTGACGGTGGAGCAAAGAGGAGATTTGTCGAAAGTTTTAAAAAGATTCATAGATGTTTTTAATATCAAACCTGGACATGCTAAAGTAGACAGTTATGCTATTTAAGTCACAGCAGACTGTTTCCCCAAGATACTTAGATCTTATCGTGTTCCCATCTGATTACGAGATGAAGTTGATTGACAAGTGAAAGAGCTTTTAGAATGGGATCTTATTGAATCAAGTGACAATGAATGGGCCCACCCAGTCGTGTGTGTGGCGAAAAAAGAAGGTAGAGTCAGGTTATGTGTGGACTAAAGACTTTTAAACAGTTTCACTATTCCTGATGCATATCCCATGAAAATAGCTAAAGAACTTTTGTTTGAGCTAGGAAAAGCTAATTTCATAACAGTAATTAACCTTACAAAAGGATATTGGCATAAAAGGGATCCCTATGAAATGTGAAGATAAGGCTTTCACCGCATTCGTTACCCTTTCCGGACATTACCAATGGAAGGTAATGCCTTTTGGTTGATTCCATAATGCCGGAAGCATGTTCCAGAAGTCGATGGGCAAATTATTGGCATGACATAAAAAATACTGCCGTTCGTACACTGATCATCTTTTTCACCTCAATCAAGTTTTGCTTACATCAAGAGAAGCACGCTTAGAGGCAAACCTTGAGAAATGTGATTTCGGCAGACGTCACATGAAATTTCTAGGGCACATAATAGGTTCTGGAAAACATACTATAGATCCCGAGAAAGTAGAGGTTATTCATAGTTTGGCCAGACCATCCAAGAAAAAGGAAGTTCGAAGTCTATTAGGTCTAGCCTCGTACTATACAGACTACATACCTAATTTTTCCGAAAAAGTTTTGTCTCTAACAAATTTAACAAAGAAAAGCATCCCCAAAAACATTCCGTGGGATGATGAATCAGAGAAATCCTTTCAACAGCTTAAGCATGAGCTTACAAAAATTCCTTCCTTACATACACCAGACTTAGATAAACCATTTCAGTTATATACTGATGTCTCAGCTACAGCTATAGGAGCTTGTTTGGCACAGACTTCAGATAATGGCAAAGAAATGCCTATTGACTTTTTCAGTAAAAAATTGACTCCTTGTCAAGCAAGATGGTCCACAAGGGAAGTATTTTGTGTCTTAGAGGCATTAAAGAAATATGACAAGTGGATTTTTGGTGCACAAGTACAAATTGTATGGGACCATAACCCGCTGAGTTATCTTACTAGCAGAGTGACTCATGGTGCAAAACTTTCAAGATGGGCTTTGCCTTTGCAGAGATACAATATGACTAACATATCGTAAAGGTTCCTGTTATGGAAATGCCGATGCTTTATCTAGAATAGCAATTAGAAAGTAAATGTTTATTATATATATATATATATATATATATATATATATATATTTAATAGTCAGTAAATATTTTGAGTGTGTAGATTTATATTATTGATATCACAACTTAATATTGTTCACTTGTAAAGTTTATAGTTTAATTATGTGCTAATTGGGGAGCTACATATATAAGAGTTCCTCTGCCTGTGCGATTTGTGTTTGTTTTTCCTTTTGCTTTGTTTGTTTTATCTCTTCGACAGATTTGCAGAGCTGCATTGTCGCTATAGCGACGAATGTGCTTTCTTTGGAGGGATGTATAAGAATCGAAACCGGAAATGAAACAACGAATATGGACCAGCTGAGGAGAATGAGGGGGAGAGAGGGTTAGTCGGCTGTAAGAGTTAGGAAGAGATGCTCCAAAGAGCTGTTGAACATTGAGATTTTCCGAGATGCGTAACTTGTGATAATGGATATTATATATATGTGTCTATTTTTCTCTTGTGATGTGCTGCATTATTATAAAATAAATATTCTGTGCAGCTGTACAGTGTTTCCTGATTTTCGTAGTTTTCTATATTTACTTTGTAAATTTCATGATACACCACTCGGATTACATGGATAAATTTTTACTATAATGCTTATTTTTTATTATATTACCAATGACAAAATTTAGTGAGAGGTTTAAAAATACTGTTTATACGGACTAAAACTAAAAAGTAGTGACATATTTTTAAAAAATATTAACCAACTTTTGTATAGAAATCAACTAAAAAAAGTTGAATTTTATACAACTGCAACCTTTTTTTTTCATTTTTTCAGTAATAATACAAATTATAAGTAGACTTTGGAATCAATTTCATTATAAATTCTAAAATGGAACATAGTCAAGACTGAAATAGACTAAGACAAAAACACATATAGTAACTACAATATACTGTTAAATTATATCAAACTTGTAAAAAGGTATTGCATCATTATCAACATTGGTACATGAGCTCTTTGTGGGCCTTGGCCTCCCCCAGAAGTCTCTCCAACATTTCCTCCACCTTTCCTTAGGTTTTTATCTTGATCTTTTACACAAATAAATTGCATTGCAGACCTTAATGGTTGTTCCCTCTGCATTCATTATTAAGAAAAGTGGCTATCCTATCTCATACTAGCTAATATTATGAATAAGATATTGTCCTCACATTTATAAATTTTGTATAATTCAAAGTTATATCTCTTTAGACAGGTGTTGTTTTCCATGACAGCACATAACATGCATAAAATAATCTTTGTCCTTCTCTTAATTAGTTGGGACTAATAGGATAGTTCCTTTGGCTTCGCAACAAGTAACTTTTTACAGGGCAGGGTTGTTAGCCCTGCGCCAAACCCCCAACCTGGAGAACGAAGCCAAAGGAAAGAAATACACGGCGGCCCTATAGGAAACAACCTGGAAATGATGTAAGGACTTTGAGCGTTGGCACATGGAATATTCGGACCCTTTATCGTAGTAAAGGATTACATCTGCTCACTGAGCAATGTGATTGATACAATATTGATATTATGGCCATACAGGAGATGAGATGGCTTGGTAAGGGGATAATTGAGAAAAAGAATAGCTCACTATATTATAGTTGTGACAAAGATAAACATATTTTTGGTACTGGATTTATAGTGAACAAGAATATCAGGCACCTAGTCATAGACTTTGTCGCAAAGTCTTCAAAACTATGTAAAATTCGTCTTAAAGGTAGATTTTTCAACTACAGCTTTATTAATGCTCATGCACCAACAGAAGATACGGATGAAGTGAAAGAGCAATTCTATGAAGAATTACAAAGTTTAGTTAGATCATGCCCCAGATATGAGATAAAGATAATATTGGGGGATATGAATGCAAAGATTGGAAAGGAACAGGAATATAGACCTACAATTGGAAGGAATAGCTTGCATAATGATACAAATGAAAATGGCCAAAGGCTAATCTATTTTGCAGCTGAAAATGGTATGACAATCTCTAGCACTTACTTTGAACACAAAAAAATTCATAAAGCTACTTGGTGTTTTCCTGATGGAGAAACCCAAAATCAAATTGATCATATTCTTATCAACTAAAGGCATACTTCAGACATCTGCGATGTCAGAAGTTATCGAGGAGCAATTTTTGATACAGATCACTTCCTGGTCATGGCTAAGATTCAGACCAAATTATCTAATGCCCGAAAGATTAGGAGGGGAAAGCAGAGGACATAGGACTGTAAAAAATTTAAAGGTCAAGAGATTAGACAGAAATACCAATTAACACTTAATGAAAACTTACAATTGGATTAAGTTGTAAGCATGGAAAATATTGATGATAAATGGAATGCATTAAAAAATGCTATTGAGAACAAAGGTAACAGTATACTTCGAGAAGAAGAGAAAATTAAACACAGGGATTGGTTTGATCACGAATGTAAAATGGCCACCCAACATAAAATAAAAAGCCATCAAAATATGATACAAAAGAAATTCTCTGGGAGTGCTGTTGAATTGTTCAGAGAAGCTAGAAGACAGGAAAAGATAATACATAGAGAGAAAAAGATTGCATTTTATGAAGATCTATTTAAGGATGTTGAACATCTAAGAGGATCAAAAGAGAGCCGTGCTTTCTTTCGTGAAATCAACATAGGACGAAAAAGCTTTAAACCTAGAACATCAGCATGCAGAAATAAAGATGGAATGATTTTGAATGACAGAAAGGCTGTACTTAAAAGATGGAATGAATACTTCGGGGATTTACTAAACACTAAGAACCAAATTATTGAAAATTATGAAAATAATAATGGAAATGAAAATTTGGTTCCACCACCAACATTATTGAAAGTTGAAATAGCACTGAAAAAGTTTAAAAACTTCAAATCACCAGGTCCAGATTTAATATCATCTGAACTTATAAAAAATGTTGGGCCTAACACCCTACACATAATACACCACTTGATTGAACACATTTGGAATATGGAGATGTTGCCAAATGATTGGAAACTGAGTACCACTTGTCTAATACACAAAAAAGGTGATATCCTAGAATGTGCAAACTATAGAGGAATAAGTTTACTTTGCACATCATACAAAGTGTTTTCTAATATTCTTTACAACAGATTGGTTGGCTATACAGAGAACATAATTGGAGATTACCAGTCTTGTTTTCATAGAGACAGATCAACAACTGAACAAATCTTTAATATAAGACAAATATTGGAGAAGACCCAGGAATTTGGAGTTGACACTCACCATTTATTTATTGATTTTAAAATAGCATATGATTCAATAAATCGGTATAGACTTCTGAATGCTATGAAAGAATTTAACATTCCTGAAAAGCTTGTTAATCTGGTAGCTTTGACTTTAACACAGACCAATGTAAGAATTAAGGTACAAAACAGCTTATCAGAACCTATTACTATCATGAATGGTCTAAGACAAGGGGATGCCCTGGCTTGTCTTCTCTTTAACCTTTGCCCTGGAGAAAATAGTTAGAGATGCAAATTTAAATTCTAGAGGAACCATTTTCAACAAATCTGTACAATTGCTTGCATATGCAGATGATATTGATGTTATAGCCCGGACATTAGATGCACTAAAACAAGCATTTATTTCTCTGGAAACTGAGGCCAAAAAGATGAATTTGAGCATTAGTGAAACTAAAACCAAATATATGCCTTGTTTAAAATCAGAATATAATCACTCCTTCTTAGAAATAGGCAGTTATAGATTTGAGACTGTAAAGCAGTTTATATACCTAGGTTCGGAAATTAATACACAAAATAATATATCTGTTGAAATTCATAGCAGAATTACTGCTGCTAATCAATGTTTTTTTGGATTAAAGAAATATTTAAAGTCTAAGTACATTAAAAAATTGACTAAAATAATATTGTATAAATGCCTAATAAGATCTGTTTTGACTTACTCAGCTGAAACCTGGGCATTGACAGAAAGAGACTAGCAGTTTTTGAGAGAAAAATATTGAGAAGTATTTTGGGGGGAATTAATGTAAATGGTATATGTAGAAGAACAAATATTGAATAATACAGAACATATAAAAACCCAGATATAATTAATTTTATTAGCTTACAAAGATTAAAATGGGCCGGACACCTAGTTTGACTTATTGACAATAGATCCACAAAAAAAGTTTTTAAGACCAAACCAATAGGAACCCGAATGAGAGGACGACCAAAACTTAGATGGTTAGACTGCATTGAGAAAGACATAAGATCCTTGAAAATTTCAAATTGGAAATCTGGAGCCAAAGATAGGACTGCCTGGTATGGAATTCTAGAGAAGGCTAAGGCCCATCCTGTGCTGTCATGCCACTGAGAAAGGAATAGGATAGTTAGAAAAATATATAGCAACATAGTAGTGTACAGCAATAAATAATTTATTAAGAATAGTTAAGAAAATAGTCTATCTGGAAAAATGCATTACCAGGGACAAAACTTAGTGAGATATTTGAAAATGCTGATTTTATTGACTAAAACTGATAAAGTACTGACAGATTTTTAAAAGTAGTGACCAAATTCTATTAGTATTTAACCAACAACAAAAGACAGTCTGAAGTTTAAAAAATGCTGATTTTACTGACTAACACTAAAAAGTAGTGACATATTTTTAAAAAGTATAAATCAACTTTTGGGTAGAAATCAAAAATAAAATTTTATTTTTGTACAACTACAACCCTTTTTTTTTCATTTATTCAGTAATAATATAAATTTTAAGTAGACTTTGGAATCAATTTCATTATAAGTTCTAAAATACAACATAATCAAGACTAAATTACAATTCAAAATGTGGAGCACATTTCAATCAAACTTGTAAAAAGGTATTGTATCATCATTATCAATGTTGGTATCTAAATGCTTTGTGGGCCTTGGTCTCCCCAACAGTCCCTCATATTTTGTTGGGTTTTCCTCTTGATTTTTCACATAAATGAGTTGCATTGAAAACCTTAATGGTTGTTCCCTCTGCATTCATTCTTAAGAGGTGGCCCATCCTATCTCATACTAGCTAATATTATGAATAATATATATTGTCCTCACATTTATAAATTTTGTATAATTCAAAGATATATCTCTTTAGACAGGTGTTTTCCATGACAGCACATAACATGTATAAAATAATCTTTGTTCTTCTCTTAATTAATTAGGACTAATAGGACAGTTAGAAAATTATATAGCAACATAGTAATAAACAGCAATAATTTATTAAGGATAGTAAAGAAAATAATAAATCTGGAAACATGAATGATCCAACCAAACCACATAAATCTGCATATTTATTGGAAAGTTGCATTGTCTCTCTTCCACGGCTTCCCCAACACAAATATTCAACTATTTCAAAAGCTTTTCCAGACATTTTGCAATTTCTCGTAATACTGCTATAATTTTTTTGCTATAACACAATTCAAGAAAAATAATTATGTTAGCAAAATACCTATTGATGTAATTCTTAAATATTATCAAGAGTGAAATTAAATAAACATATTTTTGGTACTGGATTTATAGTGAACAAGAATATCAGGCACCTAGTCATAGACTTTGTCGCAAAGTCTTAAAAACTATGTAAAATTCGTCTTAAAGGTAGATTTTTCAACTACAGCTTTATTAATGCTCATGCACCAACAGAAGATATGGATGAAGAAGTGAAAGAGCAACTCTATGAAGAATTACAAAGTTTAGTTAGATCATGCCCCAGATATGAGATAAAGATAATATTGGGGGATATGAATGCAAAGATTGGAAAAGAACATGAATATAGACCTACAATTGGAAGGAATAGCTTGCATAATGATACAAATGAAAATGGCCAAAGGCTAATCTATTTTGCAGCTGAAAATGGTATGACAATCTCTAGCACTTACTTTGAACACAAAAAATTCATTACTTGGTGTTTTCCTGATGGAGAAACCCAAAATCAAATTGATCATATTCTTATCAACTAAAGGCATGCTTCAGACATCTGTGATGTCAGAACTTATTGAGGAGCAATTTTTGATACAGATCACTTCCTGGTCATGGCTAAGATTAAGACCAAATTATCTAATGCCCGAAAGATTAGGAGGGGAAAGCAGAGGAGATAGGACTGTAAAAAATTTAAAGGTCAAGAGATTAGACAGAAATACCAATTAACACTTAATGAAAACTTACAATTGGATTAAGTTGTAAGCATGGAAAATATTGATGATAAATGGAATGCATTAAAAAATGCTATTGAGAACAAAGGTAACAGTATACTTCGAGAAGAAGAGAAAATTAAACACAGGGATTGGTTTGATCACGAATGTAAAATGGCCACCCAACATAAAATAAAAAGCCATCAAAATATGATACAAAAGAAATTCTCTGGGAGTGCTGTTGAATTGTTCAGAGAAGCTAGAAGACAGGAAAAGAGAATACATAGAGAGAAAAAGATTGCATTTTACGAAGACCTATTTAAGGATGTTGAACATCTAAGAGGATCAAAAGAGAGCTGTGCTTTCTTTCGTGAAATCAACATAGGACGAAAAAGCTTTAAACCTAGAACATTAGCATGCAGAAATAAAGATGGAATGATTTTGAATGACAGAAAGGCTGTACTTAAAAGATGGAATGAATACTTCAGGGATTTACTAAACACTAAGAACCAAATTATTGAAAATTATGAAAATAATAATGGAAATGAAAATTTGGTTCCACCACCAACATTATTGGAAGTTGAAATAGCACTGAAAAAGTTTAAAAACTTCAAATCACCAGGTCCAGATTTAATACCATCTGAACTTATAAAAAATGTTGGGCCTAACACCCTACACATAATACACCACTTGATTGAACACATTTGGAATATGGAGATGTTGCCAAATGATTGGACACTGAGTACCACTTGTCTAATACACAAAAAAGGTGATATCCTAGAATGTGCAAACTATAGAGGAATAAGTTTGCTTTGCACATCATACAAAGTGTTTTCTAATATTCTTTACAACAGATTGGTTGGCTATACAGAACATAATTGGAGATTACCAGTCCTGTTTTCGTAGAGACAGATCAACAACTGAACAAATCTTTAATATAAGACAAATATTGGAGAAGACCCAGGAATTCGGAGTTGACACTCACCATTTATTTATTGATTTTAAAATAGCATATGATTCAATAAATCGGAATAGACTTCTGAATGCTATGAAAGAATTTAACATTCCTGAAAAGCTTGTTAATCTGGTAGCTTTGACTTTAACACAGACCAATGTAAGAATTAAGGTACAAAACAGCTTATCAGAACCTATTACTATCATGAATGGTCTAAGACAAGGGGATGCCCTGGCCTGTCTTCTCTTTAACCTTGCACTGGAGAAAATAGTTAGAGATGCAAATTTAAATTCTAGAGGAACCATTTTCAACAAATCTGTACAATTGCTTGCATATGCAGATGATATTGATGTTATAGCCCGGACATTAGATGCACTAAAACAAGCATTTATTTCTCTGGAAACTGAGGCCAAAAAGATGAATTTGAGCATTAGTGAAACTAAAACCAAATATATGCCTTGTTTAAAATCAGAATATAATCACTCCTTCTTAGAAATAGGCAGTTATAGATTTGAGACTGTAAAGCAGTTTATATACCTAGGTTCGGAAATTAATACACAAAATAATATATCTGTTGAAATTCATAGCAGAATTACTGCTGCTAATCGATGTTTTTTTGGATTAAAGAAATATTTAAAGTCTAAGTACATTAAAAAATTGACTAAAATAATATTGTATAAATGCCTACCTGTTTGTTAAGACCTGTTTTGACTTACTCAGCTGAAACCTGGGCATTGACAGAAAGAGACAAGGAAACCCTAGCAGTTTTTGAGAGAAAAATATTGAGAAGTATTTTGGGGGGAATTAATGTAAATGGTATATGGAGAAGAAGAACAAATATTGAATTATACAGAACATATAAAAACCCAGATATAGTTAATTTTATTAGCTTACAAAGATTAAAATGGGCTGGACACCTAGTTTGACTTAATGACAATAGATCCACAAAAAAAGTTTTTACGACCAAACCAATAGGAACCCGAATGAGAGGACGACCAAAACTTAGATAGTTAGACTGCATTGAGAAAGACATAAGATCCTTGAAAATTTCAAATTGGAAATCTGGAGCCAAAGATAGGACTGCCTGGTATGGAATTCTAGAGAAGGCTAAGGCCCATCCTGTGCTGTCATGCCACTGAGAAAGGAATAGGATAGTTAGAAAAATATATAGCAACATAGTAGTGTACAGCAATAAATAATTTATTAAGAATAGTTAAGAAAATAGTCTATCTGGAAAAATGCATTACCAGGGACAAAACTTAGTGAGATATTTGAAAATGCTGATTTTATTGACTAAAACTCATAAAGTACTGACAGATTTTTAAAAGTAGTGACCAAATTCTATTAGTATTTAACCAACAACAAAAGACAGTCTGAAGTTTAAAAAATGCTGATTTTACTGACTAACACTAAAAAATAGTGACATATTTTTAAAAAGTATAAATCAACTTTTGGGTAGAAATCAAAAATAAAATTTTATTTTTGTACAACTACAACCCTTTTTTTTTCATTTATTCAGTAATAATATAAATTTTAAGTAGACTTTGGAATCAATTTCATTATAAGTTCTAAAATACAACATAATCAAGACTAAATTACAATTCAAAATGTGGAGCACATTTCAATCAAACTTGTAAAAAGGTATTGTATCATCATTATCAATGTTGGTATCTAAAGACTTTGTGGGCCTTGGTCTCCCCAACAGTCCCTCCATATTTTGTTGGGTTTTCCTCTTGATTTTTCCCATAAAGGAGTTGCATTGAAGACCTTAATGGTTGTTCCCTCTGCATTCATTCTTAAGAGGTGGCCCATCCTATCTCATACTAGCTAATATTATGAATAATATATATTGTCCTCACATTTATAAATTTTGTATAATTCAAAGCTGTATCTCTTTAGACAGGTGTTTTCCATGACAGCACATAACATGTATAAAATAATCTTTGTTCTTCTCTTAATTAATTAGGACTAATAGGACAGTTAGAAAATTATATAGCAACATAGTAATAAACAGCAATAATTTATTAAGGATAGTAAAGAAAATAATAAATCTGGAAACATGAATGATCCAACCAAACCACATAAATCTGCATATTTATTGGAAAGTTGCATTGTCTCTCTTCCACGGCTTCCCCAACACAAATATTCAACTATTTCAAAAGCTTTTCCAGACATTTTGCAATTTCTCGTAATACTGCTATAATTTTTTTGCTATAACACAATTCAAGAAAAATAATTATGTTAGCAAAATACCTAATGATGTAATTCTTAAATATTATCAAGAGTGAAATTAAATGTAAAACTGAGAAAAGGCTTAGTAAAAATTATTATCTCCACCTTTACCTCTCATATGTACTTGATTTTGAAATTATTTAAATGTTAGCTCATAAGTTACGATTTTGATAAATAGTTTAATATCTGTGAACTATGAAAACATGTGAAAAGTTTGTGCAGGAGTTTTGAAAATACCATCATACCATGCCTTTAATACATGCTTCTCATATGTAAGTGCATACCTTAAAATTTAGACAATAAATAGAAAAATAAAACTTAATCATTAGTGTTAACAAATTTAATCTAAACTTAAATAATTTTAAAACTGGTTGTTAAAAAAATAAAGATTTTTAGCAATTCTGTTACATTTTTAAAGTTTTATTTTTAATTATATATAGGGAATACACAGTCTTAATTTAAGATGGGGAGTAATTGTTATGCTTTACTTTATAAATCTTAGCCTAGAACACCATTTAATTTTATTTATTAAATGAAAAGTGAATTGACAAGTATGATAAAATATATTTCAATACTTATAATGTAGGATCATAGTCACTATATCAGTAAATGATTATACTTGCAATCCAGGTAAGTATTGTTTATAATATATTCAAAATGATTGAAATGAAGTTTTAGAAAAATCTTTTTCTTCTACAGCTTTAATATATTATCAAATTGAATTAAATGCTTCTGATTGTATATCTATAGAATATGAGGCATATCTATACTTTCTTCTTGTGAAAGTCTATATATTACTTAAGAAATGACTAAAATAAGTTTTTATATTACATTTTATATTAGATCGGATATTTTGATGGTAAAAAAAAGCTAGATGAATACTTAATGCTACTATAAAGAATGTAAGCAGTATTTATTTGAGTATGTTTTGGGTTATATAACATCAAAGTAGAATTTATCTATTTCATTCATTTTATATTACAACATTACTTATACTTATTTTCAAAACTTGAAACATACAGAACTTTAATTATAAATTAATTATAATATCTTTATCACTTTTTGAATAGTTTATACAAAAATGTTTTTGTTAATTGTCTTAGGAATTCATAAACTGCTTTATTTGAGGTATAAAATCATGCTGTTAGGCTTGTAAATATTTAAGAGGAGAATATGCTGCCTAATAATTCACTTGAATGCAAATGCAAAATATTTATGTAATTAAAAATACTCATTTGATCCTGAAATTAAAGGTATGGAAAATATTTGGATTTCACTTACATGGAATTGAAAAGTATATAATTGCTACTAATAAAATGTTCATTCAGGTTTCGCACACTGAAAATTTAGATCTTTTCAAAGAGTCTTTAAAGAAATAAAGTTATGATTTGCAAAAGCTTATTCAGATTTATGAATTTATTTCCCCTGACCTGTTAGTGTGATGGAGAAGCACTGTGCTTTATTGTTAGGTTAGTCAAATATTTATGGGACCAGGATCTACTGTTTAAAGCCAGTTCTTGATTACTATGAACACACATGGAAGCAGTGGGATTCAAATCCACTAACTCAGGTTTTAAAGGGAAGCACCCAACCAACTTTGCTATACAGGCAGTTAAAAAGGAAAATTCTCATAAGAAAGTTTTCCCAAATATATAGAACGTTAATTTCATACCTGCATAGGATATTAAAGAAGTAATGCCTTGATGAAAATTGTCTACAACTTTTGTTTTTAACAATTCATACAAATCTAAAGAATCATTATAGACTTACCCAATTATTCCTGTATCTTAAGGCCAGACTATTAAACCAATGTATCTGAATCACTCCTTTGGATAACTTATTAGTCCTTTCCCTTCGCTAAAATCTCAAATATCTACAAACAATTCTTTAAAAACTCCTGATATTCCTAAGAAAAAAATGTTATAAGAGTAAGTATGTGTAGCAGAGTACTAGCATATGAGTATTTAAAGATTTTATTTTTCTACAAATAGGGAAATTTCTATGAGTAAAAAGTATTTAAAGTTTTAAAATGTGAAATTAACCATAAAAACAAATGTTCATCATCTGCTATGAAAACTTTTGATAAAATGGTACAATGTATCTTTAGAAATAATCATGGGTATTGCAAGTTTTATATTTATAGTACTTATTTATAGAAAAAAAATTATTTTTAAAAATTGCTTTACACCATTAAAAGTTGAAAGCAAGAAAATTTGAGAAATAATTTTGTAGGGGGGGTGAAAAACAAATATAGAAACGTAGGTATTTATGTTTACAAAACACTTTAATAACAACAATGCCAGCAGCAAAGTGCAACACTCACAGTAGCCTCTGTGTACAGAAAACCCCCTACTCCAACGCATGCGTGTTGTGAATGGTAGTAATCTAGTTTTGAAGCGTTATAGAGAATGTGTACATGACGTCAGGTGCAGCAAAAGTTGTAGCTCAACTTTAACGTTGGCAAAACATTTGAATTTCCTGCGGATTGTGCTTGTTTTTGGGGTAATAATTTTGTCAATATCTGAAAATAGTAACAAGCTGTTATACGTATGGCTGTATTAAGAGTTCTAAAAAAAGTAGCAACTATTGGATTTTATTGCTTTCCTAAAGATCCTATATTGCAAATGTTTTTAGATAAAAGCTTTGAAAAGGTAAGACTGAACTTATTGAGAATTTGCGGCAAACGTTTTCAGAATAGTAAATAAAACCTTAATGTAATAGATTATATAAAACTATTATGTTCTAAGAATTTTTTTTATTATTACTAAGTTCTTTTTCATATTTCTAATATATTTTCTATGCTATTGTAAGAAGTACTGTATCTATAAATGTATTTATTTTTTGTCCTTAAAATGATCAGGTTTTGAACATTTGTATTAGATTCTTATTAATATAATAGTTTAAGTTCGTCGACCCATGCGTTTCTTCGGGTTGACTCGCACAGAAAATCTTTAGACCCGGTTTATTCTGGTTCTCATTTAGTTCTGAAACTCTTCAACTTACCGGATTTTAATCAACAACAGCGAAAAAGTGGTTCAACATTGATCGCTTAAAACCTGGTTTCTTGGCAAGTTTTATTCTATACGTGATCCATATCGAAGATCATAAGATACAATGAAAACAAGCAATGTTCTGCCAGCGAAAAGTTGAGTTTTAGTCAGCACTCGTATTTGTTTACAAGCATGCACTTTCTCTATACTTTAAGCTTTCTACAGATCTCGCATCAAAGGTGGTGATGCAACTGGACCATATGGGCCGAGCCCGTCAATCCAGAGACTTTGTCACTAAATACAAAAATGACAACGAGTGAAAAATAAACACAAAAAAGATCAAAGAGTTAGAAGGGTGGATTCGTGAGTTCATAGCACAAACTAGAGACTACAGAGTTTAAGGATAGAAAAACATAAAATATTTTTGTGGCAGGGACATCTGTACAAAATATACGAAATTAAATAGTTAAAGTGGTCAAAAAACAATACAGCTTGAAACATTTGAAAAAATAAGAAATAAATGTCTTAAAAATATATTTAAACTGTATGAAAAATACGAAAATGGCATAATTAATAAAAATAAAAAGGATTTTTTAATAATTTAAATTAAGTTAATCAATTTTTGTCATTCTCAATATGAAAAATTTGAGAAAATACAAAATAAATGTCCTAAAAATATTTAAACTGCATTAAAAATCCGAAAAAAGCTTAAAAAATAATAAATAAATATAAAAACAGTTATTAATCAAACAATTATAAATTAAGTTACTTAATATTTGTTGTCATCGCTGGGCACAGAACCGTGTTCCCGAGGATAATGATGATGTTACGCGGCAAGCGGTCTTACCGACCATACCACACATCCACACTTCTGAATAGCAAAATAAGGTATATCATGATGAGTCAGTGCGATGATGAAGTTTAATAATTACGCTCCACCCTCCACGGGAGAGCTAAAAGCCATATCAGAGAGGAGTTTGGAGTGTGAATCTCGTAGAATACAATTAGATAAGATGCGTTAAATGATGTATGGCCAATATTTAAACATTTAAAAACTTTTTTTTTTACATTTTCTTGGTAGTTTTTTTTTTATATAAACAACACACAATGTTAAGGAACTTTGTCGAGAATGGCCAAAGGCGTTGTTATATTGATAGCAACAGTGGGGTTGTAATTGACAAGATTATTGATTAACTCATTGTTTAAATTCTTGTAAAATTTAAAGGAAAGGTTATAAATAAGTTTTAGAACAGAAGGAAGTCCAAGTTCCTCATGTATTTCGTCATTTCGAAAATACCATTGTGAATTAGTAATTTCTCTTAAGATTAAATTTTGAATAAAAGATAAGATTTTAATATTAGAATCTTCTGCATACGACCACTCTGGTGATGCATGGGTAAAAACGAAGGAAGGAAGTGTAAACGAGCAGCTTGTTTTGAGTAGTCATTTTGCTTTGGCGAGAAATTAAGGGGTAGAGAGCTCGCTTAGCGTTTCAATATTTATTTTTGACAGAGTTAAAGTGCTGTTTCTTTGTTAAGTTCTTATCTAATGTTACACCTAGGTATTTGACGATATACGACCAGGAAATACGAGTTTTATTGATATGTAGTGAGGTGAATCATCTAAGAGCGGAAATTTCTCCAGCCAATCTGAAGAAGGCACAACTGACGTCATTTCCAGCGCTTCTCTTCACTTTTCCCGCCGGAGATGAGCAACCGCCAGGTATTTACCTTTTCCTCCCGCTTGGACTTCCCTCACTCGCTATCCCCAGCTACACGGTCAATTTCTTATTAATAAATTATAATTGTTATTGTTACAAGTCATCTATTTTACTTCACCTAACCTTCTGATACCCAATGGATATTCATCTTAGAAAATAGAGGATGCTCTATCTACACGGAAAACCTTATTTTCAATAATGGTCATCCGGACTCTGAACCGTTTTGATTTACTTCGGCCGCAACATTGACAACATGGACTATGAACCGTTTTGATTTACTTCGGCCGCAATATTGACAACCTGGATTATGAACAGTTTTAATTTTCTTTCATCCCAACAGTGACTATCTGCACTCCCAACTGGTATTATGGACTTTAGATTTTGTTTGTCACCCAAAGAGTTTTGATTTGGATTCACCCTCCGAACAGTTTTGATTTCAGTTTACTATATCGAAAAGTTTTACTTTTAATTCAACTATGGCTAACCCTCCACCTGCACTTCAATATGATGTTTCTGCTGTTATTCCTCCGTATATTGCTATGGATCCCTCATTATGGTTTCATATACTCAAAAGTACTTTCGAATTGGCCACACACAAATCTAAAACGGAATCAAAAACCAAGAACAATTACGCCATAGCAAATGTTTCACCGATAGTTGCAACTATTGTAAGAGATATTATAATGAAACCAGATGCTATGGAAACTTAGGAAACCTTGAAAAAGAAAATTATCGATACTTGTGGGGACAGTCGTACTCTGGAAATTCGAAAGCTGTTAGCAGAAGAAAATCTCGGAGACCGGAAACCGGAGATACTTCGCACTATGAGAAGGAGAGCTGAAAATTATAACATCAGCGACGAACTGCTCTTGGAACTATTTACACAACAAATGCCAACTGCTGTACAAACCATAATTGCATCTCTGCCACCAATAATTCCAGACAAGGCAGCTGAAATAGCTGAAAGAATATTAGATTTATCGCCATCAAATATCCATACCATTTCTAACCAGCCACACGCACCCACCGTTACAAATGGAACAAAAATCGAAAGATCACACCCTTCCGTGGATACTCTTACTACGGAAGTTCGTGCCCTACGAACAGAGGTAAATGAACTGAGACGATCAAGAAGCGTTTCTAGAAACAAACAGTTTCGTTATCGTTCTAAATCTCCATCGAAAAATAAAATTTGCTGGTATCACAGCAGATTTCAAGATAAAGCAAAAAAGTGATCTCCACCCTGTTCATTTTCGGGAAACTCACTACCAGAAGAGTAATGGCGACAGACTTTTCTCCGGCAAATTCTCCTCGCCTATTCGTAAGTGACAGAACAATAGGTAAGAGATTTTTAGTAGATTCTGGTTCCGATGCAAGCATTATTCCAGCTTGCAAACATGATAGACAAAAACCTGTAATTCAAACTTTTCGTGCTGCAAATGGTTCTACTATAAATGTTTATAGAAGAAAAACTATAAATCTAAAACTTGGTTTACGGTGAAATTTTTCTTATTCTTTATATATATATATATATATATATATATATATATATATATATATATATATATATATATATATATATATATGACATTTCTTGTGCTATTCTAGGAGCTGACTTTTTGCCCTTTTATAATTTAAAATTGGACATTCGTAATCGACGTCTCATTCCATTACTAATTTAAAAGCCGATGCTAAACTTAGTATTTGTAATATATTCTCTGTTAAGTCTAATTATTTAAATAATATTTATGGTAACCTATTACGTAAATTTTCTGATATCACTAAACTAGCATATCCTAACCAGCCTGTTAAATACAATACCATGCATCATATTGTAACAAAAGGACCCCCGGTAGCAGCCAAACCCAGAAGACTAGCACCTGATAGACTTAAAATTGCCAAAACAGAAATATAACATATGTTACTACTTGGTCACATGAGACCTTCTAAAAGTAATTATTCTTCGCCTCTACATTTAGTACCTAAAGAGGATCTAATGACTTTGGACCTGTAGGTGACTTTAGAGCCTTAAATGCACAAACTATTAAAAAAAATACCCGATACTCTGTATCGCTAATTTTACTGCAGAGTTGCATGGTAAACAAATCTTCAGTCACATCGACTCAGTAAAAGCTTATCATCAAATTCCAATAAATCCTAATGATATTCATAAAACCGCGATTTGCATACCTTTCGGCCTTTTTGAAAGCACACGCATGCAGTTTGGCCTTTGCAATGCGTCTTCTACTTTTCAGCGTTTTATCGACGAAATAACTCGTGATTTAGGATTTGTTTATGCTTTTGTTGACGATTTACTAATTGCTTCCAATAACGAAACTGAGCATTTGGAACACCTCAAAATATTTGTCTCTAAACTTAGAGACTATGGACTTTGTATTAATGTTGAAAAGTGTCAATGTGGGAAAACAAATATTGAATTTTTAGGATTCCTACTTTCACCTGATGGGATTAAACCGTTACCCGACCAAATTAGATGTATTCAAGAATTTCCTCAACCTTAACTCAATTCCGTTGCTATTTAGGACTTTTTAATTTTTATCGTTGCTATATTCCCAAAGCAGCAGATATTGTAGCGCCTCTAGTCAAATTTCTTGAAGGTCATAAAAATAAGTAAAAACATCCTCGCTCTAAAGACAATAAATTTGAACAATTACAATGGAGTGAAGAAATGTATCTTTTAGTGCTTCTAAAGACGCTTTAGTACAAGCTACGCTATTAAGACATCCCGTTCCTGGTGCTCAGTTAAGTTTATGGGTTGACGCGAGCAACATAGCCATTGGTGGATCGTTAATGCAACTCTCAAACCATCAATAGGAACATATAACATTTTATTCTTGTAAATTAAACAAAGCTCAAAAGAATTGGTCAACATACGATCGCGAATTATTTTCTATGTACGACAGTGTAAAAAAATTCCGACATATGCTAGAAGGCAGGGATTTTATTATCTTTACTGATCAAAAACCCCTTACATTTGCCTTCCGACAAAATCCTGACAAATGTAGCCCCAGACAATTAAGCCATCTAGACTACATTTCCCAATTTTCTACCAACATTCGGTATACTAAAAGATAGGAACACAATGTTGATGTCATACTGCAACCTGGAAGGTGTTTTCCCTCCGGTTAAGAAATCGCTCCCGGTAAAGATTAATTAAGTGACGTCACACCAGTTGAGATAATTCTTCTAATCCACTTCACCGGGCGGCATGTTAAACTGCCGATAGCACGTGGCTGTTATGTAGATGGTTTGTTTGGTTTGGTTTGGAGTGCTACGGTCTACTTTTTGCAACACGAGGGCTAATGAGACCGGGACCTACAGCTTAAAGCCGATTCCGAACGGCTACGAACATCCATGCCTCAGTGGGATTCGAACCCACGAACTCCGGTTCCGAAGGCCAGCACTCTAACCAATCGGCCGTCGTTCGGCGTTATGTAGATGAGCAAGTGAAGACTGTATTTAAGCCGCCGGCAAATGCAAGCCTGGATGCTCTTTCGTGGGCGCCCTGTAAGGGATGTCCGTTCTGTAAACCGTTTGTTTGTAGGTAGCAAGCTGCTACCAAGTAGTGTACAGTTCTTAATGTTATTTTAATAAACGAGTCAGCCTCTGGCATTTCGAGTGTTTTTCTTCGAGGAACTTCACATCTACTGCATTCCTGCTATTGATATGGCGTAGTATTCTTACAAATGTAGCGGACGCACTCTCTCGCATCGAACTAAATTTTACACCTCAAATGTATTAGATTATAAGGCATTTGCTACTGCTCACACCGGAGATAAAGAGCTACAACAACTTCTAGAATCCAATACATCTTCACTAAAAATACAAAAGCACTATTTTCCTCTTGAGGATATTCATTTATTTTGTGATAATTCGCAGACGCACCCCAGACCTTTCGTTCCTAAATGCATGCAAGAATCTGTTTTTCAAACATTACATTATTTCTCTCACCCCGGCATCTCAGCCTCTTTAGAATTAATTTCTAAACTATTTGTACGGCTGAGTATGCGCAGAGATATAAAAGACATGGTTCGCAGCTGTATCAAGTGCCAAAAAGCAAAGATTTTTCAACACACAAAATCTCCAATAGGTACTTTTTCAGATCCTGATGCACGTTTTTCACAAATTCACATAGATTTTATAGGACCCCTACCACCCTCTGATGGAAATCAATATTTACTAGATGGCCAGAAGTCATACTGATACCTGACATGACTGCTGAAACAACAGCTAAAGCGTTAGTAAATGGCTGAGTATCCAGATTTGGAACGCCAGTTACAATAACTACCGATCAAGACAGAAATTTTGAATCAACACTTTTCAATGAACTAACTCGTATTTTAGGATGCAAGCGTATTAGAACTACTTCTTACCATCCAGTGTCGAATGGAATCTCAGAAAGATTTCACAGACATTTAAAAGCCGCTATCAAATTCTATAATCAAACTAAATGGACCGAAATTCTTCCAATAGTCCTATTAGGAATACGTACTGCGATAAAAACTAACATCAATGCAACCTGTGCCCAACTTGTTTACAGTGCTAATATCTGATTACCCTCAGATCTTACTGACAGCAATTCTATAAATCAACCACTCAGCTCTACATATGTATCCAATTTATTAGAAACAATGAGGACTCTAAATCCAATTACCACTGCTAAACATGGTAATTACAAAATTTATGTAAAACTCTCATTAAAAACTTGTTCAAAAGTATTTCTTAGATCTGACAAAATTAATACATTTTAACAATAATTAAAAATTAAAAAAGAAGAATGCTTATGTAAATAATTACAATGCTGAAATAAAAAATTATTCGGAAAAAATGACAATGTGTATTAAATAGTATTAATGATATGAAGTAAAATATTGTATGCTTTAGTACACAATGGAAAGAGATAAAACAATTGTACTTACGATTTACTAAAATTCCTAAGATTTAAAAAAGGCCAATTTTATTACCTAATTTCTTATATACAATTAAATTAATAGTTATGGTAAAATTTTACTTATCTTTAGTTTTTCTCGTGAATTATACCAAATATATGTAATTCCCCATCTTTCTGTTGAGTACAATAAACTAGACTTAAAACCAGCCTTAGTAAAAATTAATTTTATTATACAAATATTACAAATTATTGAGAAGTTTTACACACTTCATATTTCATCTGCATTAAAATTTTTGCAACAATTTGCCGGTTTCAATCATTATATAAATTTTCAAAATTGAAGTTTATTTCTTCGTCACGGTCAGGAGAGGAAGAAAATTCTGAATTGGTAAGGAAACCAAATTTGCTGTATTCATTTTCCTTCGCTGGGTTAGAGTTTTCTGGTGGAATTATATTTTTATCACAAGATTTTTCTTGCAGATTCAACTGTATTTTTGCTTTCCACTTTAGGTACTTTCTCTTTTTTGACAGCAGCTTTAGGATAATACTTCGCTCTGTACCTAAAATTAATCAAAACTCAATTTTAAAATAAGTGAATAAAAAATAGGGAGCACAAATTTCTATAACAACCAAGAATATGTCTATTTCAGAAAATGGTTGTTTAAGCTATGTTCGGACCAGCTCTGCGCATGCCTAACTAGCCCGCAGTCAGCGTGGTCATGTGACCACCCTTTGTGACAGAGTTTGAACTGCAGTCGAAAAAAAATGTGCGGCGTTAGCCCGAGTGTGGGGATTGTTAAACCCCTTTTTATTATGCATAGTTTTTGAGTGCGGATTTATTCCCCTTTTCTTTTATGTGTGTTTGGTGTTAATAAACAAATGAAAAAGACTTTGGAGAATCCAAGTTCTTTACACGCCGAACATTTTTTTGGTCCGTCGAGCCGGAGCGCAAGCTATGGATAAAATGAATCGAAAGAAAAGTACCCTCAAAGGTTACTATAACAAAACTTGAAAACTATGTCCAAGATGTTTCAAAAACGAAAGCCTTTACGAATACTCAACTGGAAATCAAACTTCGCAAACTATCTGACCTTCAATCGAAAGTTGATGAATTCAGAGAATCATACTATGATAATCCAGATATAGAGGATTTACCTGCCTTTGAAAAAGAATTAGATGAGATGGAAGATCGCCTCGAAAATATTGAGGTAAGTCTCCATACCTTACTTCAATCTTTAAAGGTAAATGAAGCTAATACACATGTTGAGAACAATGAAACCAAAAGTGTTAATAACACAAAGGTAAAATTACCGGACATACCATTACCTGTATTCAGTGGTAAATATGACGAGTGGTTTACATCTAAGATGCAGTTTACAAATTTAATTATAAACAATGATGAATTAAATGATGCTCAGAAACTGTATTATTTGCGCGCATCTCTAAGCGCCGAAGCTAAGCAGCTAGAAAGCTCTGACGATTCGTTCGAGTCCTTATTTGCGGCACTAACAGAAAGATTTGAGAATCACCGTTTACTCGTAGATATTCATTTGAAAGCCATAATAAACTATGAAAAGATTCAACATGAATCGTCAATGGAATTGAGAAATTTTATTGATTGCATAAACAAGAACTTTAGAGCGCTGAAGGTATTAAAATACCAACAAAATAACCTTTCCGATGCATTCCTCGTTAATATCATTTTGCAAAAATTAGGCAGAGAATCAAGAAAACTGTTTGAATACACAACGAAAAAAACAGAGTATCCGAAATTCACGGAATTAATGTCGTTTTTAGAAAACAGAAGTTCGACTTTGG
The DNA here is from genome assembly GCA_032207245.1 of Pardosa pseudoannulata. Taxonomy (NCBI): domain Eukaryota; kingdom Metazoa; phylum Arthropoda; class Arachnida; order Araneae; family Lycosidae; genus Pardosa; species Pardosa pseudoannulata. Next base: position 106,237,904 of record CM063507.1, on the reverse strand, counting down.
AAAGTGTGAATAGAAATTCCACTATCAAACACTCAAATAAAAGCACGCCTTATTCAAACAAATCGAAAGCCTTTATGCTGAATTCCAATGAAAAATTGAAATTTAAGAGGTGTCCTTTATGCAAAAATTCGCATAGTTTGAATAAATGTTCTAATTTTCAAAAAATGAGTGTTTCGGAACGATATGATTTCGTAAAACAAAATAAATTGTGCATAAATTGCCTAAACCAAAACCATACTGTAAAATCGTGCACTTCTAAATTTTCTTGCTTTTATTGTACATTACGACATAATTCGCTTCTCCATCGAGAGAAACTGCATAGCGAAACTGTTTCAGTGGCGCCAGTTAACGTTTCGTCTGGAATAAAAGATAAACAGCCGTTCCCCACAAATGACGTGTCAGAGTCAGTAGATAATAATTTACAATCTGAATCCTTCCAAACTCTCAGCAATATAATGAAAGAAAAAAAATCTGTGTTATTGAGTACTTGTTTTATTTTCATCAACGATGCTTATGGAAAACGATACAAAATACGTGCCGTATTGGATAGTGCTTCGAATGTAAACATATTACTGAATGAATGCGTCGACGAATTAAGTCTGCCAAAGCGTAAAATTAATGTTCCTGTAAAGGGTTTAAATGGATCTACTCATAATGTTCGAAATAAAACAGAAACCGTTATTATTTAATGCGGATGGAAGTTTCAAAGAAAATATAGAATTCCTACTCGTTCCTAAAATTACAGATCACATCCCATCAACTCAGTTAGATGTATCTAACATTGAACTGCCTCCATTTATAGATTACGCTGATCTCACGTTCTTCAAAGTGGGAAAAATTCATGCCTTGATTGGAGCTGAGTTATTTTATAAAATTTTAAGACAAAATCGGTATAAGGTCAATGAGAATCTAATTTTGCAAGAATCAGTTTTTGGGTGGATTCCAACTGGGGTTTTAAACGAAGTAACACCTTCAAATAAATATGGGCAGTGTCACTTGATACAAGAGTTTGAAGAAATGAAACAATTTAAGACAGTTTTGGGAATTGGAGTCTCTGGGAATAAAAGGTTGGTTGGGAGCACTACGGTCTACTTTTTTGCAACACGAGGGCTAATGAGACCGGGACCTACTGATTAAAGCCGATTCCGAATGGCTGCGAACAACCATGCCTCAGTGGGACTCGAACCCAAGAATTCCGGTTCCGAAGGTCAGTGCCTTAACCATTCGGCCATCGTTCGGCTCTGGGAATAAAAAGATGAAGAACTAAAACCAGAAGAAGATCAAGCTATTCAAATCTTTGATCAAACAACAAAATTAAAAGGAAATAGAAATGAAGTAGTACTTCCTTGGAGAAGAGATTGGAGACAGCTGAAAGATAACTTTAGAGTCGCCAAGTACCGCTTACAGAGTCTGAAAAGAAAACTTGATCAAAATAATAAAATGAAGGAACAATACGCAGAGATTTTGAGAGAATACCTTCAGAAGGATATAATTGAAGAAGTTAAAGTACCAACCCCTGAAATAAATGAAAGACCTATTTATTATTTACCGCATCAACCAGTATGTAAGCAAGAGAGACTTACTACTAAAACACGCATCGTATTTGATGCAAGCTCCCATGATTGTGGCGAGTTATCCTTAAATGACTGTTTGTGGTCAGGCCCCAATCTTAATTCTAATTTGCTTGATATCTTAATTAATTTTAGGTTGAACAAAATTGCCATAATTTCAGATATTGAAAAGGCATTTCTACAGATATCGTTAGCTACCAAGGACAGAGATGCTGTACGTTTCATAATGGAATGATGAAGATTTCATGCAAGATCTTAAAATTTATAGATTCAAACGTGTTTTATTTGGAGTCAGTGCTTCACCCTTTCTCTTATCAGCGACAATTAAAAAACATATCAAACAATTCAGTAATAGATATCCGAAGGCGTCAAAACTTCTTGATACTTGCTTGTATGTTGATGACTTTATTGCAGGTGAAGATACCGTTGAAAGTGCTCTAGAAGTTTCAAAGGATGCTAAAGGGATAATGCAAAAGGCTGGAATGAAATTAAGAAAATGGGTTTCAAATGACAGTAGCCTGATGGAAGAATGGAAAAAGGAAGATTTTGACACTCAACCTGAGTACAAATCTGTTAGCTTGGGTGTTAACTTGACTAAAGTTCTTGGAACACGGAAAAGGATTGCCTCACTATGGAGATCCAGGGACTAATAGACTTTCTATATTTTAACAAAAACACGAAACGCTTCCTCTCTCAAGCAGTGGGAAAACTCTTTGACCCGCTAGGATTAATTACTCCATTTACAATTCGAGTAAAGTGTCTTTTTCAAGAATTATGGATACAGAAAATTCAATGGGATGGAGACTTACCTCCAGATATTAAAAAAGAATGGCAACACTGGTGCGAAGAGCTTCCAAGATTAGCCAACATTGAAATTACTAGACTTTGTCTAAATTCAACTATAGCGGAAGACCTTGATGAAATAGAAATCCATAGCTTTTCTGATGCTAGTAAAAAAGCATATGGTGCTGCTGTTTACATACGTGTTTTGAAAGCAACAGGTAACATTGAAGTTAATTTGTTAGCGTCAAAAAGTCGAGTTGCTCCACTCAAGAAGATCTCCCTTCCAAGATTGGAACTCCTTGGAGCGTTGTTAGCATCTCGCTTAACAAAAAGCATACGGAAAATTGTGAACACGAAAAAACCAACAAAAACCTATCATTGGACTGACTCTACGATTTCCTTGTACTGGATCAGAGGTTCAACCAGTCGATGGAAACGCTTTGTGGCAAACAGAGTTAAATAGATAAAAAACCTGACAGATCCCAATTCTTGGTACCATTGCCCTGGGAAAACCAATCCTGCGGATTTCTTGACAAGAGGACTTAGTGCAGACTCCCTGTTGGGTAACACTATGTGGTGGAAGGGCCCCCCTTCTTATCATCCCACGATCTTCCTGATTCAACTTCGAAAGTTGATCCTGTTCCTGAGGACTATCTTCCCGAAATGAAAAGGAATTCAGACTCCTTGGACTCGAAATTAACTCTTTCGTTGAACTTTGTTCCTGAATATTTAGATAACTTACTACAGATTAGTAATAAGTATTTTAAAATTGTTTGTATTTTAGGTTATATTTTCAGATTTATTCATAATTGTAAAGATCCAAGTACTAAAGATTCAGGTGCCCTGAAAGGCAAGGAAATCAAATTAGCTGAGAAAGTCCTAATTGAAAGAGCTCAACGATCTGCATTTTTGGATGAATTCAAGGCCTTAGAAAAGGGAAATAGTGTTCATAATACAAGTAAGATTAAAAGTTTAGATCCCTTTTTAGATCAAGATGGCCTCATAAGGGTAGGTGGTCGATTAAATAATTCCTTGGTCGGTTATGATTCAAAACATCCTATATTATTGCCATCCAACTGTAGATTGACCGATTTGATAATCCAATATTTTCACGAAAAATATTTACATTGTGGTTCGCAAAACTTATTGTATCAAATTAGACAAAAATATTGGCCTTTGAATGGGAGAAACCGTTGTAGAAAAATTGTTCACAGTTGCATTCAATGTTTTAAGGCATGTCCTCGTATTTCTACTCAAAAAATGGGAGTTTTGCCCAAAGAAGGGTCACTCCTGATTTTCCTTTCAATTATGTTGGTGTTGATCTGTGTGGTCCTTTCCATATAAAGAACAAAAATCAACGAAAAGGACCCCTCATAAAAGTATACGTTTGTATATTTGTTTGTCTTGTAACAAAGGCAATACACTTAGAGATATTATCAGACTTAACCGCAGACTGCATGATAGCTACTCTTAAGCGTTTTATATCTAGAAGAGGAAAATGTAGAACTATCATTTCTGATAATGGCACCAATTTTGTCGGTGCAAACAAGAAGCTAAAAAGGTTCTACCAGTTGATGAGCAGACAAGATGAAAATCTCTCGAAGTTCTCTTTAGAAGAGAACATTGAATGGAAATTTATACCCCCCAGAGCACCCAACTTCGGCGGTCTATGGGAGGCAGGGGTTAAGTCTTTTAAATACTATCTAAAAAGGACCATAGGTAATTCTAGGTTTACGTATGAGGAACTCTTAACTATAATGATTCAAATCGAAGCAATGCTAAATTCGCGTCCCTTAACTCCTCTGTCATCAGAAATTGATGACTTAGAAGTTTTAACTCCTGCTCACTTTCTTGTAGGTCGATCGTTAACATCAATTGTTGAACCTTCTCTTGCAGATATAGAAACAAACAGATTGCACATATGGCAAAAAATTACCAAGGTTGTACATATAATTTGGAAAAAATGGAGTGTAACATATTTAAATAATCTGCAGATGCGGACAAAGTGGATGTTTGAAAAAAGGAATATAAAAGAGGGCGATATGGTCCTGTTAAAAGAAGAAAATTTGCCTACTTGCAAATGGCTTCTCGGGCGTATTATGAAAACTTATTCTGGTAAGGATAATATTATTCGTGTTGCAGATGTCAGAACCAAATCAGGTATATTTAAAAGATCTATTTCAAAGTTGTGCGTGTTACCAATAGAAACATAAAATTTTGAAATGTTTTTTGTTACAGAATACTGTGATTTATATCAAATTTACTTACTGATATAATTTCATTAATTTGAATAATTTCATTACTTGATTGTTAAGCTGTTTATTTCTATGTCATATAAATTTACTTTAATTGTTTTTATTTTGATTACTATTTCTTTTCATTGTATGTAATGATATATGAATGATACGAACCTTGAATGTACTATGTACATTGCAACGGGGGCGGCATGTTCGGACCAGCTCTGCGCATGCCTAACTAGCCCGCAGCCAGCGTGGTCATGTGACCACCCTTTTGTGACAGAGTTTGAACTGCAGTTGTTGCGAATGGCAGCGCCTCACCCACCAATCATGTGTCGCGCTTATCCCGCGCGAGTTGACGTCATATTCTCGATGATTCCTTGTTTTTCAGTAGACCTTGTAACATTTGTCTATGTAGTTCGTAATGTTTTAGTGTGGTTCATTAAATGTTCGTTATGTGTCACATACTATGTTTTATTCAGTATAATTAGTTAATCTGTCGAAATACGACATCGGGTAGATGTCAGCCCTGCTTCAACATTTTTGAGTTGTTCCGTTCCAGTGCGTAACGCTACATAAATTCTGGCGCCCAACGTGGGGCCTTTTCGACAGCTAGTTGATTAGTTTGAGCCTGAAATGGATGTGACACAGCTAAAAACACAACGAAAATCGTTTCGTACATCGTTTACGGCCTGTGCGAATAAAATTGAGACTGAACTTTGCCAAAAGAGCCCGGATGTCAATCGACTTTTGGTTTTGAAATCGCAAATTAGCGATAAATTTACGCGCTTAAAAGTATGCCAAGCAAATATTACGGACCTTATTCTGAAAGAAGAAGACGTCGAAGAACACGAGAAAGATTTCCTGTCTGCCGAGGAATATAGAGATAAGTTTTTCGAACTATGTTCGCGAATTGATCAGCTATCTTTGAAAGAACCGAAAGCAATAGAATGTTCTGAAAAGAGAAAGTTCAAACTACCTAAGATAGAACTGAAGAAGTTTAACGGCGATGTAAAAGATTATTTGTCATTCTGGAGTCAGTTTAGTAAAATCCACGATGATGCAAGTATCCCTAATGAGGATAAATTTCAGTACCTCCTGCAAGCCGTAGTTCCGAAATCGAAAGCAGCTCGTGTGGTGGAGAGTTTCCCTGCGACGGCGGATAATTATTCCAAGGCGATATCCCAGCTTAAGGAGAGATTCGGACGTGAGGATCTATTAGTGCAAGTTTATGTTAGAGACCTGCTCACCATGGTTATGAGAAATGCGGTCACCGGACGTTCCAAGACAGATCTTCCGACATTATACGACGAGTTGGAAGCGAAGATACGGGCCCTTGAGAGTCTTGGGCGAACGCAAGAAAAGTACGGTGATTTTCTAAGTCCTTTAGTGGAATCCTGTTTGCCAGAAGAAATATTGCTAGCATGGGAAAGAAGCAGAAACATGAAACCAGCGTCTCATGCTGAGAATCGTTCACTAGAGAATTTAATGAATTTTCTAAAGCAAGAAGTAAAAGGAGAAGAAATGGTTGAATTAGCGCGAACGGGTTTCGCATCTCCTTCTAACTTAAAGAAGAAAGATGCAGTGCACAAATTGGATAATTACCCAACGGCAGCGTCATTGGTAAGCACTAACACGAGAACCAACACAGGTAAGCGAATTTTACTTTGTGTTTTTTGTAATGGAAAACATCCTGCCAAGGACTGTTTAGAAGCGAGGAAAATGTCCTTAGATGAAAAGAAAAAATGTTTGCTGAAACATAGAGCTTGTTTTTCATGTTTCTCTGTCACGCACTTTTCAAAATTCTGTAAAGTGAAAAATTCGTGTTTATATTGTGCTAAGCCGCACCATTATTTATTATGTGACCATCCTAAAGAAAGTAGTAAATCTGATGTCATAGAAGTTAATTCATTATCTAATAGTTGTGTTAAGCATAATGTTTACCTAATGACTTTAATTGTAAAAATACATGCGAATGACAGAGTTGAAACATGTCGAACGCTCGTTGATAGCGGATCTCAGTATTCTTATGCCTCAAAGCATGTAATCGAGAAATTAGGCATTAAATCAACTAACAAAGTAAAAATGCAGCATATGCTATTTGGCGGAAGAGAAACGCCGAGTCAGATACATGATGTTTATCAATTGGTTATTAGTTCGTTAGATGACTCTTTCAGTTTAAGCGTTGAAGCTCTTTCCGAAGAGAGAATTTGTGGCCGTGTGCCAAAAATCAACTCTCCTGATGTTATGAAAGAGTTAAATGAAAAAGGGATTATTCTATCAGACTGTGAGGCGCCTAATAACGAGATAGGTTGGTTGGTTGGTTGGAATTTAATGGCGCTAATTCCTGAAAGGACAAACTGCGCCAAACAAGACGAAATTTAAAAAAACAAAGTAACAGTTAAAAAAAGAAAAATAAACACAGGAGAAAGGAATTTTGAGAATGGAATAGCCGAAACAATAAATTAAACATTAAAGGCACATAAAAATCAAACAAACAGAGATAGTATAAAATAGCAAATATATACAAGATAGATTATTACATTAAAAGAAAATTAAAAAACAAAATTGAAAATTGAGAAATTGAAAATCAAAAAATTGTTAAATTAAGAATCAAAAAGTTGTTAAATTGAAAATCAAAAAATTGTAAAACTGAAATACAGATTAACAGACAAAAAAAAAACACAGGATTCAGATTTCATAATAAAAACCTGTACAGCGAAGAAAGGGAAACAAGCCTGGATGTGGCGTTTCACCGATGATTGTGTTAAGATTGGGCGATAAATTTTTAAAGAATTTTATATACAATGATTTCAGACAACAACACGATGACAAAATGTGTGCGACTGTGTAAGGTATTTTACAATAAGCACACTGTGGAGGATCTTCACCCAGCAAGAGATGGACATGGGTGAGTCTGCAATGACCCACTCGTAGACGAGTGAGTATTACATCTTGTCTCCTAGAAGGGAGTTGGGGCCACTTGGTAATTTTTAATTTTACTTCTCGCAATTTATTTGACGACACATTATTCCAACAGTCCTGCCATTTAGCTTGTATTAATTCTTTAATGTAATTTTTTAAATCTGAATAAGGAATACCAGTATTAATGTAATTAGTAGCAGATTTTGCAGCTTTATCTACAAGTTCGTTGCCTTTGATGCCAACGTGAGCGGGAATCCAGCTAAAAATTAACGAGATTCCCATGGATGTAAGGTTAATTATTGCAGAAATTATTTTCAAAATGAGAGGATTCTGAGGATCAGGAGAAAGCAAAGATTGTAAAACACTTTGAGAATCTGTATAAATAATAAAATTTTTACTATTGTGGTGCATCATTTCCTCTAAAGCCTTCAATATGGCAAAGGCTTCAGCAGAAAAGATGGAGAATTTGGGATGTAGTTTGTAGCTATAGATATTTTCCTCGATAATATAGGCACAGCTGACAGAGTTTGTGGATTTTGAACCATCAGTGTAGACAGGAGTGTAGGTTTTAAAATATTGTTTGTGATTTTCAAAAATTTGTTGATATATAATATCGGGAGTTGAACTTTTATCAAATGACCTAAAAGGGTTAATGACTGAAAAGTTAGGAGTGTACCAGGGATATATTCTATTATTTGCTTGTAGGATTTCAGTATTGTCAAAATTTATGTCTTTTAGAATAACTTTTATTCTCTCCTGGAAAGGTAGAACAGAGGAAAGATCTAGCAGTATAGAGACGCCGGAGGTAGGGATTAAGGTTATTAGTATGAATGGGATGATTCACATAAGATAGGGTTCTGAAGTAATATTGTAAGGATAAAACGTGTCGTCGTAATTCAAGAGGAGCTTCACAGCAGTCAACGTACAGACTTTCTACGGGAGAGGTTCTGAAAGCCCCTGAGCACAAGCGAAGAGCAGAATGGTGAACGGTGTTCAACTTTTGAAGTACAGAAATGCGTGCAGACCCATAGACAGAACATCCATAATCCAGTTTTGATCGGATAACAGCACGGTATATTTTAAGTAGGGAATCCCGATCAGCTCCCCAGGAGGTTTTAGAGAGAACTTTTAATATGTTAAGTTTCCGTTCGCAGTTATTTCGCAAATTTTTAATATGGGGTGCAAATGTGAGTCTTTTGTCAAATATTAAGCCAAGAAAATTTACCTCATCTACTATTTTGATTGTATTACCAAGAAACTGGATTTCTGGATCAGGGTGCAAATTTCGTTTTTTACAAAAATGTACACAACGGGTCTTTGAACTAGAAAAGTTGAAACCATTTTCGCTCGCCCACTTACTGATTTTGTTTACTGCATTCTGAAGTTGTCTATTGATGAACCTCATGTCAGTTCCTTCACAAGAAATATGGAGGTCGTCCACATACAAGCATCCTTTAACGGAGGAAGGTATCTCATTTAAAATCCCGTTTATTGAAACAATAAACAAGGTTACACTTAATACACTTCCCTGAGGGACCCCCTCTTCTTGGATGAAATTGCGAGAAAGAGAATTTCCAATGCGAACTTTGAAATTCCTTAAAGCCAAAAAATTTTGTATAAAAATAGGCATATTGCCACGCAACTCTAAATTATAAAGGTTCTGTAAAATGCCATGCCGCCAAGTGCGGTCATATGCCTTTTCTATGTCAAAGAAAATGGAAACCAGATGGTTTCTTTTAACGAAAGCATTCCGGATTCTGGTTTCCAAGTCTGTCATATTGTCTAAAGTGCCCCTTCCACGACGGAAACCGCTCTGATAATTTGATAGACAGTTGTTTTCCTCCAGGTAATATATAAGACGAACGTTAATCATTTTTTCTAAAATCTTGCATAAACAGTTCGTCAAAGCAATTGGACGGTAGCTGAGAGGATTCGTGGGGTCTTTATCAGGTTTGAGTATGGGGATTACAATAGCCTCTCTCCATGAAGAAGGAAAGGTATGTTCTCTCCAGATCCTATTGTATAATTTTAGCAAATTTGTTATGGAAGCCGATGAAAGGTTTTTTATCATTATGTAGGATATATTATCAGGACCAGCAGAAGATTTATGAATGTTATGTAAGGCTCTATTTAATTCAATAATGGTAAAATCTGTATTGTAAGGAAAATTTTCTTTTGTTTTGAAATTTATGGGGTTTTTCTCTACAATAGTTTTGAGTTTTATAAAAGAAGGTGAACTATTTAAGCAAGAAGAGATATTGGCTAATGATGAGGCTATTGTGTTGGCTATGTCATCAGGAGAAGAAATGGAGTTGTTATTACAACGTAAAATAGGAATCTGATGGTTTGGGTAAATGCCATAACAACGGTTAACTTTATCCCATAAATCTTTACTAGAAAGGGTGTTAGATATACTATTAACATAGTTAATCCACGAATCTCTCTGGCTACGTCTTAAAGTGCGACGGAAAATACTTTTGCACTTTTTATAATTTATGAGGTTTTCAGTGGTAGGATTTCGTTTAAACACTGAAAACGCTTTCCTTTTTTCCTTATATGTAGTACTGCACTCTTGGTTCCACCATGGCTTTGTTTGCTTGTGAGAACGACAGGAGGATTTTTTAATAGAAAGATTGGCGGCAAAAATTATTGTATCAGTTAACTGTTTCACTGCTTCGTCAATGGTGTTATTTACAACCATTTCTGTAGAAATAGTAGCAAAGGTACGGAATTTATTCCAATCAGCGGATTCCAGAATATAACGAGGTACCCGCTGTTTGGTAGGTGATCTATTTTTATGAGTTAAAATAATAGGAAAGTGGTCACTATTAAAAAGGTACGACTCTACATGGAAATTAAAAAAAGGAAAAACTTCAGGGCTGCAGATTGCTAAATCTAGAGAGTGAAAAGTTCTTGTGGGTGAATGTAGGTAAGTAAGCTGGTCTTTATTGAAAATGCAGAGATCATGATCGGAAATTAGTTTTTCAATTTGACGACCCCTTTTATTAAAGTTGGGGCTACCCCACAATGGACTGTGGCCATTCAGGTCGCCGACAATAATAAAAGGAGCAGGTAGTTGTGTTATTAGGTTATTTAGAGCATTTTGGTTAATTTTAACATTTGGAGGGAGATAGAGGTTGCAGACAGTTATTAGAGTATGTATATGTATCTGTATAGCTATGGCTTGGAGTTCAGTGTTAATGCTTAAAGTAGTAGAAGGGTAGTCATGAGACGTGAAGAGGGCTACACCACCACAAACCCTGCCCCCTTCGACGTAATCTTTTCTGAATGTTGTATAACGTTTTAATTTCGCAGATTTATTGCTGTCCAGAAGTGTCTCTTGCAGTGCAAAGCAAAATGGTTGGTACTTATTAACGAGGTCTCTTATATCGGAGACGTGACATTTGAATCCATGGCAGTTCCACGACAAAAGTGCCATTGTTAAAAGTGGGGAAAAAAGGAGAACAAGTTAGGCAGGTAAGGTCTTAGCCCACATGCCATCCGTGTCTGAGAGATCCGTCAACATTTCCTCTTCAGACGTAATATAGACTTTAATTGAGTCCTCTTCAGCATTTGATTGGTTTTTTAGGAAATCTTTTTTTAACATTTTGCATTTTAAAGGCTTACATGATTCATCGTCGTCAAGGTGTTCCAGAAGCTGAACATTCTTATTTTTAATTTTTTCTTTGAGTCTTGCTACTGAAATTTTTTTGATTTTTAGGCATTTTTAGTTTGGGTGTGAAATTTGTACCCTTTGACTTTAGTAGTAATTTATTAGAAGCATTAGTTTTGGGGGTTAGTTTATTTTTAGGTAATCGTTCATTAATTGGTTTTTGTACAATAACATTTTCAACTCTTATGGGTTTATTTTCAAGTCTAGGTGGAGAAATACGAGAAGGTTTAGGACTATCAGGTGCCAGTGAGTTATTTTCAGTTTGGGTACTGACTGATCTGCATTGCTTTACGGCTGCAGCAAAGGTGATTCCGGGTCTAGGAGTCCGTCCATCAACACGTTTTCTAGCCTCTTGATACGAGATGTTGTCCTTCACTTTTATAGTTTGTATTTCTTTTTCTAGCATCCACTTAGGGCAAGAACGCGAATAAGCAGGATGGTCCCCTTTGCAGTTGATGCATTTAAATTTTGACTTGCAATCAACTCCGTCGTGGCCAACTTCTGCGCAACGAGGACAGGTAATTGATCCACGACATGATATTTTAGAATGTCCAAAACGTTGGCATTGAAAGCAACGCAATGGACTGGGAACAAATGGACGTACAGGACATCGCAGGTATCCTGCATTAATATGTGAAGGCAGGGATGGAGTGTTAAAAGTTAGAATTAAGTGTTTAGTTGGTAATACTTTTCCATCACGACGTATGGTAATGCGGCGAACTCCACAGACATGCTGTTCTTTTAAACCCTCTAATATTTCTTCCTCGGGAACATGGTAAAGCTCTCCCTCTGAGATTACACCTCTGCTAGTGTTTAATGTGGTATGAGCAGTTACTTTCACAGGTATGTCACCAAATTTGGTAAGTTTTGCTAAATTTGTGGCTTGTTTCATGTCTTCGACTTCTATCAGCAAGACACCTGATCTCAGTTTTTTCATAGATTTCACTTCTCCGACAAATGATGTTATACATTTATGTATGAGAAAAGGCGAGACAGCTGAAAAGCTTCCCTCCTCTCTCTGCACGATGAAGAATCTAGCGTTATTCAAATTGACGTTAACTTTGTGCCCCTTTTGACCCAAGGGGAGGGGTTGGGGGGGGTTTGAAGAATCCATATTTAGGTAGAAGTTGTTCAGACCCTGGCCGCACCACCCACCATGGAGCCCAACAAGGGGATGCTAAAACGCTCCCAAATAAGGGACAAAAACGACGCACCAGTGCTAGCCAGGATCTATACGCGCACAGCTACCCTTAAGCAGCCTCGACCAATTAAAGTGCCCAGTAGGTAACCGATTGCTTGGCCCAGGCCAGTGACAAATGTCGTCCGACCAGCCGATTGATGTAGACGGGACCATTCTACACCACCCGTTTACCCGAAGCAGGGGCCAAAGTAATGTGTTGGTTTCCCTCAATTACCAGGATCCCCCTTTCCGGGGACACGGGTCTCCACGCACGGCAAACACGTGGGTGGTTAACAAATCGCGAGATGTTGTGTTCAGAAAGGAACACAACATATCGCGATAAGCCCTCACCTCCGAAAAGGTAACCACGACGAGGGAGAAAGGAAGAGAAAAGGGAAGAGAAGAGGACAAAGGAAAGAAAAGGAAAAGAACAAAAGATCGCTGGGGTACCTCGGGATTGCGACACCCGTGTTTACCTAAAGTAGGTAAACCCCCTGAGGGGTAATAACGAGATAGATCTGCTCTTGGGAGTTGATGTAATAGGGTCTTTGTTTATGGACAAACCTATCAAACTGAATTCAGGCTTGTTTTTGTTAAACACGCGGTTAGGATTTATTCTAATGGGGAAACAGGAAATGCTTAGTAAATGTAATACAACATCTGATACTGTTTTGAATATTATTTCTTTATATGTTTCGAATTCGTCTATCAATGAGTTGTGGGATCTCGAGAGCATCGGGTTGGTTGGTTGGTTGGTTGGTTGTGGTTTAATGGCGCAAGGTCCAAAGAGGACAAGATGCGCCAAACAAAAGGTAAGTAGCAGCAACACATTAGAACTCACAACAAAAGACTAAAAGTATAAATTAAAAGAGTACAAATAAAACAGACTAGAGTAAAATTGTCCAAACATTAAAAACTGAACATGACTATGGGATGAGAAATATGGTGATGAAATGAAACAATTATAATGAGGAATAAAATCCAATCCGCTTGAGAAAGTCGAAAAGAGCAGGATGTGGGGATTCACCCAGAAGGTCATTTATATTGGCGTTACCAAAATACATGCGATAAAAACGAGTGAAGCGAGTGCAAGAGGTTAAAAAATGATGGACTGTGAGCTGACAGTCGCAGCTTGGACAACGAGGAGGAGGTTCCCCCAAAAGCAAATGTGAGTGGGTGAGTCTAGTGTGACCAATACGTAGTCTTGTCAAAAGAACATTGCGTTTTCGACCAGAAATTAAAGCCCAATTGGTGACGTTAGGTTTAATATTATGGAGTTTATTCTGTGTTTCTTTATTCCAGTCGTCAGTCCAACTATTTCGAAAAATAATGTTAATCGCATTTTTTATATCAGTATAAGGGAGGGGGACGTTATAATGATTGGTAGCAGTCTTAGCGACAGCATCAGCCTTTTCATTCCCCGCAATACCTGCATGGCTAGGCACCCAACAAAAGAGGATATGGAAACCACGACGGATAAGCAGCTGGTACAGAATAAGGGTCCTATAAATATAGTTGTTCGTTATGACACCGGAACTGAGGCTATCCATTACGCTTAATGAGTCCGTATAAATTACAAAATTTTTCTTATTGCTATTAGATATGAAATTCAGGGCATTATATACTGCAATAAGTTCGGCAGTGTAAATAGAACAATAAGAAGGCAGGCAATAACTCAGAACAGTATTGTCACACACAACACCAAAACCAACGTAGTTCTCGGATTTAGACCCATCAGTGTATATTTCGTTATAGCTAATATATCCATCTCTATGACTGTGAAAGAGTTGTTTATAAATATCGGGATCTGTTACATTTTTTGTGTAACCCTTAAAAGGATTCAGATAAGAGATTTTAATTTCCTTCCATGGAGGGATTTTAAAATAGGGGTAAGTCGACACTTCCTTGTCCTTGAGTAAAGAATTCTCTAAAATCCTGCGCATACGAAGACCGAAAGGCGGAATGAAAGATGGGCGACTAGAATAAAAATGATCATGATGACGGTTTAAAAGAATGTTTTTTAATAGGATGAGAAGGATGAGATAAAATGCGATAAAAAGTCATCAGTGAAATACGAGAGCGGATATGATTCAATGACGGTTCATAGCAGTCAACATAAAGACTTTGTACAGGTGATGTCCTAAAAGCCCCAGAACAAATGCGAAGTGCAGAATGATGCACTGTGTCCAGTTTACGTAAAACTGATGGACGCGCTGAACCATAAACGGAACAAGCGTAGTCAATTTTAGAGCGAATGATAGAACGGTAAATCCGAAGCATAGAACAGCGATCGGCACCCCAAGAGGTATTAGCTAGGACTTTAAGAAGGTTGAGCGTTTTTTCACATTTTTTTCTGATAAAAGAAACATGCTGAGCAAAAAATAATTTTTTGTCGAAGATGACACCTAAAAACTTAGCAGAATCTGTGACATTAATTTTAGTTGACCCAAGATAGATTTCAGGGTCAGGATGGGTGCCACGTTTGCGGCAAAAGTGAACACATGAAGTCTTTTCATTAGATATTTTAAAGCCGTTCAAGTTAGTCCACTTAGTAATATTACGAATGGCCCCTTGAAGTTGCCGCTCGATGTACCGCATATCTTGCCCAGAACACGAGATCTGGAGATCATCGACATAAAGGGTAGCGCTAATGGAAGGAGGAAGCTGTAGTAAAACCTGATTAATCTTAATACTAAACAGAGTCACACTAAGGACTGAGCCTTGAGGCACTCCCTCTTCCTGAATAAAAACATCAGAAAATGTGTTTTTTATTCGCACACGAAACTCACGGTGTGAAAGAAAATTTTTTATAAAAATCGGCAAGTTACCCCGAAAACCCAGCTCATACAGATCATAAAGAATGCCATAGCGCCATGTGCGATCGTAAGCTTTTTCTATATCGAAAAAGATGGAAACTAAATGGCTCCTTTTCACAAAAGCATTTCTAACCTGCGTTTCTAGATAAAGAATATTATCAATGGTGGAACGACCTTTTCTAAAACCACTCTGGAAAGGAGGAAGACAGTTCTTGGTTTCTAGAACGTATACCAGCCGAGAGTTGATCATTCTCTCAAATATTTTACAAAGGCAGCTAGTGAGGGCAATTGGGCGATAATTTATAGGGTTAGAAGTATTCTTTCCTGCTTTGGGAATAGGGATAATGATAGCAGATTGCCACTGAATAGGGAAGGTGTGCTCTGTCCAGATGCGGTTATATAAGCGTAGTAGGTTTAGAAGAGAGCTGTGTGCTAGATGCTTTAGCATTTGATACGTGATGTTATCAGGACCGGGGGAAGAATTTTTAGGGTGTTTTAAGCTGTTAAGAAATTCAAGTTCAGTAAAGGGACAGTTGTAAGGCAGGTTAGAGACAGTGGTGAAGTTTAAGGATTGCTTTTCAGCTATGATTTTGTGGCGTAGAAACTCCCTTGAATATGAAGTGCTATTTGAGGCGGAAGCAAAAGAGGAAGCTATGGTATTCGCAATATCTTTAATATTTGAGATAGGTTGACCGTTATGAATTAGACAAGAAACTGGATTGCTATTATAATATATCCCCATAGCACGCCTTGCTTTCGTCCAGAGCTGCTTCGAAGAAATATTTGAGTTAATGCTAGAAACAAATCGTTGCCATGAGTCACGCTGGCAACGTCTCCTGACTTTTCTCGCCTGGGCTTTCGCTTTTTGGAATTTTAGTAGGTTCTCAGTATTGGGGTATCTACGGAAAATGCCCCACGCCTTTTGCTGACTCTTCTTGGCTTTACGGCATTCTTCGTTCCACCAAGGCTTTCTATTTTTAAGAGGGCGGTTACTGGATAAGGGAATGCTGGCATCAGCTGCTTGCAGAATAGTGAAAGTAACAGTATCGACAACCTTATTGATATCACCATCGATCATGTTCTCAGTGATGTTCGCTAGGAAAGTAAAGGTATTCCAATCTGCCTTATCATATATATAACGGTTAACAGAAGTAGAATCGTCAGTGGTCGAATACCGGGGAGAGAGGAATATCGGGAAGTGGTCACTATTATATAAATTATCTGAAACCCAGAAGTGATAAAACGGAAAAATGGAGGGAGAGCAGATAGCAAGGTCTATTGCATGGAAAGTTTGCGTAGGGGTGTGAAAATAAGTATTGTCGCCGTTATTCAGAATGCATAGGGAAAAGTCATTAATAAGATTTTCAATGAGCTCACCTCTATTGTTCAGGTCAGTGCTTCCCCAAATGGGGCTGTGGGCATTAAAATCACCGATTATTATAAAAGGAGGAGGGAGTTGATAGATAAGTCTATTTAAAGAATTATGTGACACTGATTCGTTGGGAGGGAGATAAACACAACAGATAGTAGTGAGATGCTTTAAATGTACCCGAGCAGCAACGGCTTGGAGGTTTGTGTTAAGATTGAGTTCCATGGAAGGAGTGTCACATTTTATCAAGAGGGCGACTCCACCAGAGGCACGTTCACCCAAATCATAATCTTTTCTGAGAGTCTTGTAGTTATAGAGTTTGAGATTACTATTAAGATTGAGGTATGTTTCCTGTAGAGCAAGGCAGACAGGGTCATGGTCGAAAACGAGAGTTTTTAGGTCATCAATCTTGTTGCGAACACCGTGGCAGTTCCAAGAAAGAACAGCCATCAAGAGCAAATTTTAAGGGGATTGTCATTTCTCACGCTCCCTTTTGCCTCATTTTCAAAAACATCTTCTTCCATTGATTCCCCAGAGAGATCAGAGTCCGAGGCACGTAGATTTAGAATGCTGTCGTCTATGTTGGGTTGCTTGGGAATCTTTTTAACTTTAAAATAGTCAGCTTTATATGTAGATCCTTTCGTAAACATCGGTCTGGAATGGCTATTCTCATTTTTCTTTTTGACTTTTTTCGGTTGAGTTTTTGTTTGCGTAGTCTGGGTACAGGTTACATTTTTATTTTTCTGAACTGGGGATGTAGGTTGGGGAGAGCTGCGAGTTTGCGACGGAGAGAGAGATGTGAAAGTAACTATTTTAGTAGGCGAGTCAGTTTGAGTACCAACAGATTTCATACTTTTAGTGGCAGCAGAGTAAGAGAGTCCGGGTTTGGGGGTACTTGACTTTACTAAGTTACGTGCTTCTGTGTACGAAATATTTTGTTTTATTTTAACAGCCTGTATTTCTTTTTCGGTTGCCCAATTTGGACAAGATCTTGAATAAGAAGGATGGTCACCCTTGCAGTTGACGCATTTGAATGGTTCTGAGCAACCTTCGCTGCCATGTCCAGAGGCAGCACAACGCGGACAAGTAATATTACCACGGCAGGAGGTTTGTGAATGACCAAATCTTTGACATTTAAAGCAGCGTAGGGGGTTAGGTATATATGGTCTGACAGAGCAATTCAGGTATCCGGCTTTGATGGTAGTAGGAAGTTTAGGAAGGTCAAATGTCAGGATTAGATGTTTAGTATTGAAAATATTATTGTCTTTGCGGATGGTGATTCGGCGGACTGCACTGACATGTTGCTGTTTTAGATTTTCCAGAATTTCAGATTCAGATATATTTTGAAGATCAGATTCAGATATAACTCCTCGGCATTGATTGAGTGTTCTGTGAGCAGACACGGATACAGATTTTAAACCAACGCTCTTAAGTTTAAATATGTTAGTTGCTTGGACAGCATTCGCGACTTCCACAAGAAGGTCTCCAGATTGCAATTTTTTAATATTCGTTACTTCACCGAGAGCCGATTGGACAGTTTTGTGAACAAGAAAAGGGGAGGTTTGGTGGAAATTTCCTTCGATACATTTGATTATGAAAAAACGAGAATATACATTAGTTTCAGAACTTTCGCTTGACGACACATTGACGGGGAGATTTTTGTGTTTAGAACCCATAATGAAAGGAATAGAGATTCGGACCCGACGGCACCACCCACCATGGAGCCCAACAAGGGGATGCAGGGTTCTGCACCAGTGCTAGCCGGGTCTATACGCGCACAGCCAAGAGACCGATTGCTTGAACCGTAGCAGATGACAATGTCTAATCCATCAGCCGATTGATACGCACCGGAACTTACGTACCCCCCGTTTACTCGAAGCCGAGGCCAAAGCAATGTGTTGAAGTTTCCCCGCACAAATGGAAATGCCATTCAGATGATTCCCCTACGGGGAAGCCCCTCAATTACCAGGATCCCCATTTCCGAGGACACGGGTATCCACGCACGGCAAACACGTGGGCAGTTTAAACGCCAAGAGGAGCAAGAAACAACAGAGCGGAAACAGCTACTCAAGGGGTGCCCTCACCTCAAAAGAGGAAACCGCAACGAGGGAGAAAGATAAGAATAAAGTAGAAGAAGGAGAGTAGAAAAGAAATGAGAAAAGATCGCTGGGGTACCTCGGGATTGCGACACCCGTGTTTACCTAAAGTAGGTAAACCCCCCGAGGGGCGAGAGCATCGGGATCCTTGACCCAGTTCAGAGGTTGAATAAAAGTAATGAGCATTTAAAGGTGGTAGAGGAATTTGAAAAGAGTATGAAGATTCTGCCGGATGGCAGATAAGAACTTTGTTTACCTTTTAAATCAGATACAATCGAATTGCCTTCCAATAAAGAACTGGCATGGAAACGGCATACAAAAATGTGCGAACGCGTACAACCGAATGGGCTTTTAGATGATTATAAAGCCGTATTTAGAGAATGGGAAGAATTAAAAATAATAGAAAAAATCGAGAGTGAAAACGAAACTTCTCATTTTTTGCCACACCGACCGGTTGTGAAAACCGATAGTAGCACCACAAAAATACGGCCAGATTTCGACGCTTCGGCTCGGGAAACTGGAAAGAGTTCATTAAATGATTTATTACACAAAGGTCCAAATTTAATCGAGCAAATACCGGATATAATTGATAGGTTTAGAAGTTATCCTATAGTAATTTCTGGGGATATTGAAAAGGCTTTTCTGCAATTGGGGATAGCCCCTGAGCACAGAGATTTTTTGAGGTTCTTTTACCCCACAGAAAATGAGCACATTGTGTATCGACATTCTCGAGTGGTATTTGGTGTGTCATCGAGCCCTTTTATGTTAGCTGCGGCACTTTCACACTTGCTGGAACATGTGCCAGCTGAAGATTCGGAAATAAGCCGATAAGTTGAAACTTTTGTTTTATGTTGATAACTGCGTCGCGGGAGTGAATGATGTTAGACAGCAAGAAGAATTTATTTTGAAGGCTAGCGCAATTTTGTCCCGGAGTTGTTTTAATTTACGAAATTGGGAGAGTAATGTTGAATGTCAGTACCTATCTAAGAGCACGGGAGCGACGAAAGTTTTAGGAATGTTATGGGATCTTGACAGGGATGTTTTAAAATGCAATATTTGTGTGGAAGATCTAAAATCGGATTGTAATGTAACAAAAAGGTTTATTTTAGCCACTGTACAGAAAATTTTTGACCCACTCGGCATTTTATGTTCTGCAACTCTGCTTCCTAAAATACTGTTGCAGAATACCTGGAAATTGAAATTATCATGGGATTCACCTTTGCCAGATAATGTTGTAAAAACCCTTTCTAAAATGGTGGAGTGAAGTGGATAGGCTGGCAGATATTGAAATTCCGCGTTATTTTGAAATTAACGATACCACTCAGATGCACGTGTTTGTTGATGCTTGTAAAGAGGCATACGCAACTTGCGTGTTTCTAAGATCAGATACTTCCCAAGGTGTAAAGGTCATGCTTGTCAGAGCAAAATCAAGAGTGGCCCCTTTAAAGCAGATGACTATCCCCAGATTAGAGCTTATGGCATGCTGTATAGGTGCAAGGTTAGCACATTCGGTGCAGCAAGCTCTTAACATTACAGAAATGGAAACTATTTTTTGGAGTGATTCCATGGTTGCTTTATATTGGTTGATGAATAAAGGGGGGTGGTCAGTTTTTGTATCGAATAGAATTAAAGAAATAAAGACACTTTTTCCTGATTGCGAGTGGCGACATGTGCCAGGGAAAATTAATCCAGCTGATTTAATCTCCCGAGGGTGTTCACCTAGCCATTTAGTTGAGTCACACTGGTGGATGGGCCCTTCGTGGTTAGTAGAATCTCCAGACACCTGGCCCGTCACTGAATTAAATAATTGCGAGACTTCCGAAATCTCTTCATAAAGGAAAAGGGTTAGATTATGTAATCTAAATTTGGCAGAGGAAAAGGTACCATGGTACGCTGAGAAATTTTCTAAATTTCATTCAGTTTTAAGATTAGTTGCTTGGGTCCTACGATTTGTTAACAATGCAAGAAGTAGTATTAATCAAAGAAAAGGGGGAGAATTAAGCCTAGAGGAGGTAGAGAATGCTGAGATCCGACTAATCCGATCCGTACAAGCTCATAGCTTTCCAGATGAAAAGTCAATACCTAACCTGTGTGTATTTAAAGATGGCAATGATATCTTGCGTGTAAAGACTCGAATTACGGAGCGTATAGATGCTCCCCATTTTCTATCACCAATCCTACTACCTAACAATTGTATCTTCACGCAAAGACTTATAGAGCATTTTCACACTGAGAATTATCATGCTGGTACACAGTTACTTCTCAGCATAATTCGTGAAAAATATTGGATACTAGGTGGCAGGAAAACTGTCAGAAAAATATGGAATGCTTGTGTTAAGTTCCGGCGATTTAAAAGTAAATCTCCAATGACTGATCCGGTTTTCCTACCTGCTGATCGAGTAGAAGATGCAGCTGTGTTTGAAGTTGTAGGGATAGATTTGGCTGGTCCTTTGTACTTAAAACATGGTAGTAAAGTATGGATTGTCCTCTATACCTGTGCCCTATTCCGCGCTGTCCATCTTGAATTGGTCTCTTCACTCTCTTCTGATGCCTTTTTGTTGTCTTTTCGCCGTTTTGTAGCTAGAAGAGGAAGACCTCGAGTAATATATTCAGACAACGGTACAAATTTTAGAGGAGCATATAACGAGTTAGCTGCTATCGATTGGAACGAAGTTTCCCGCTATGCAGAAATACAACGTATAACGTGGAAATTTATACCCCCCACAGCTGCATGGTGGGGTGGTTTCTGGGAGAGGCTGGTGAGAACAGTGAAGGAGCTTCTTCGGAGATCTTTAGGTAAAGCAATATTCACATATGAAGAGCTAATGACAATCTTGTGCGAGTGCGAAAAGGTTGTTAACTCCCGTCCATTGACATATCTTTCCGAAGACATGCAAGATCTCACGCCAATTACTCCCGCGATGTTTCTGATTGACAGATTGACTGTCGACGTTAAAGATTTAGATCTGCGGGATGCTAATCACTACCGCAAGCGATTACGATTTCGATCCAAAGTAATCGCGGAATTGAGAAAGCGATTTAGGAACGAATATTTGGGTTTGCTAATTCAGCGACAAAAACAAAATCCTCGGTCGTCTAACATTCGTCCTGGTGATATCGTCATGATTGGGGACGATGTGAAAAAAACGCCTCCAGTGGCCTTTAGCCCGGGTGTTAGAGGTAATTCCGGGTAAGGATGGACTAGTAAGAACTCTTAAATTAAAAACTCAGTCTTCGACAATAGTGCGTCCAATTCAACGTGTGTTTCCGCTTGAAGTCAGTGGAAATGACTTGGAGAGTTTACCACTGAAGAATATTCAACGGACCGAA
Source organism: Pardosa pseudoannulata (assembly GCA_032207245.1). Taxonomy (NCBI): domain Eukaryota; kingdom Metazoa; phylum Arthropoda; class Arachnida; order Araneae; family Lycosidae; genus Pardosa; species Pardosa pseudoannulata. The sequence continues at coordinate 106,215,924 of CM063507.1, read as the reverse complement.
TCTGTGAAATCTCCGAGTCCAGACTCTTCCGATGTCACACAACCTCAAGTTACCAGGTGTGGTCGTGCCATAAAGAAACCTAAGAAACTGAACTTAGTGACTTTAACTGATGTTTTTGAGTAGCTATCCAGCTCCTCAAAAAGGGGGGAGGATGTTGCGAATGGCAGCGCCTCACCCACCAATCATGTGTCGCGCTTATCCCGCGCGAGTTGACGTCATATTCTCGATGATTCCTTGTTTTTCAGTAGACCTTGTAACCTTTGTCTATGTAGTTCGTAATGTTTTAGTGTGGTTCATTAAATGTTCGTTATGTGTCACATACTATGTTTTATTCAGTATAATTAGTTAATCTGTCGAAATACGACATCGGGTAGATGTCAGCCCTGCTTCAACATTTTTGAGTTGTTCCCGTTCCAGTGCGTAACGCTACAGCAGTCGAAAAAAATGTGCGGCGTTAGCCCGAGTGTGGGGATTGTTAAACCCCTTTTTATTATGTATAGTTTTTGAGTGCGGATTTATTCCCCTTTCCTTTTATGTGTGTTTGGTGTTAATAAACAAATGAAAAAGACTTTGGAGAATCCAAGTTCTTTACGCGCCGAACAAGCTATTTAAATAAATAGACTACACACATCTCAAAATTATAGGGAATTGATAAGATTTCCAATATTTTATTCATTTACTTGCAGTATTGCTTTTTTTTAAAATTGCTAAATCAGGATTTGCCAACACATTAACTTTAAAAATCTCAAACTTTCCCGTACTAAAATGAAATCAAAGCTGAAAATATATGCATAGATAATATGTGTGTGTGTATATATATATACATATATATATATATATATGATAAAGTATTAGATCAATAAAGAGAGATAGTTAAAATGACTTACCATGTAATTCACTCCATGCAGCAATTACATAGAGGTAAATAAATATAATTAAATTAAAAAAAAAACAGAACCAAAACTGGAACCAAAATACTATAACTCTATTAAGCCCAGTAAATGTAAAACGGATAGGAAGAAAGATGGATTGGGTGTGGAAGGTTTATGACTTCCATACACGGTTAAAACAATTGTTTGAATAGGCATGAACGTTCCCGTACACCCAAAAGACCTGAAGAATATGAAATGAGAATAAGAATTAGAAGAACAAAGCATTTATAAAGCTATACAAAAAGCCAAGTCCTCCAGAATTTTTGTTGCCACAGTGTCAGTTAAAATTCCAGTCTGAGAATTGGAAACATTACCTTAATCCTATTAATATCTACTTGAAAATAATTATTTAATTGTTTATAAATAAAAGTTAGGGGATAGTTAGCATTTAAAGCTAATTCTAAATAAAGATTAATATCAGAATGAAATATATCTGTATTACTATGGAGATGTTCACTGTGCTGTAAGTAATTTTAAAATATATTATGTTTAATATGGGTGGATAAGCATGTATTCCAGTTACGAATTTTATTAACTGTAAAGTTGTAGTTAGTTTTTTATCATAAAGTTTATATAAGATTTTATTATTTTCAATTTTTAAATTAACATCTAGGAATGGGAGGTAACCTTGTTTATCTTTTACAGTTTCAGTAAAGCTTAAAGAAGAAGGATAAAAATTTAAATGTTGAATTGAGAAGTCTTTGTCATAAATACAAATTAAGATATCGATAACATAGCGAAACAAACTGTAGTGAGTTAAACTTTATGATTGGGATTCATAAAAATTAAGAAATAAGTCTGCTAATAAGGAACTGCATCCCCCTCCCATAGGTATACCATTAATTTGTACAAAATAAGATTCACCATTCCATAAATAATTTTCAAATAATACAATTTTTAATAATATGCTGAAATGTTTTTTAAATATATATATATATATATATATATATATATATATATATATATATATATATATATATATATATATATATATATATATATATATATATATATATATATATATATATATATATATATATACTAGCATACAGCCTGTAAATGACAGGAGCAGTAAAATTTTTAATTTTCCAGAATTGTAAAGTACACTATGAGGCAGGTAAAAAAAAAGATGGTTTATTGTTTGATTGAGAAATATATTGTAACAAAAAATAACCTATGTTTAAATTTAAAATTATCACATATGTACCTAATCTATTATTTAATCCAAACATAGAAGAAAATTCTTTATACATGTTGAAATATATAATCGCACCCATACTTGACGACTTGGCCAATTATTGTTGTATATAAGTAATAGCTTTCTTTGATGTACGAGGTTTTCTTTAGTTGATTCTTTTGTGTTTTGATTGACTGTGTTAAATTAGTTTTTGCTTGTAATTTGATAGGCTGGACGCAGGATCTTAAAACTATAAAAGCCCAATGTACCTCGTATTTCTTGATTATAAGATACTCTTGCCTGTAATAAATTAATTTTCCCCGTTATTTGTAACTCTACTGATATTGGCAATGCAGTAACTAAACTTACTAGTGAGGTAAATTCTGCCCTTCTAAATTCGTCGAAGGTGGCGAAGAATCCCCGGATTCATGAGCTCCCTTCGCACATCAAAATTCTAATTAAAAAACGAAATACTGCACGAAAATTATACCAATTTCTTAGAACTCCTGTCTCTAGGCAAGAGTATATTGCTCTCAGTAATTCTGTCAAGAGAGAAATTCGAGTTCATCGAGATAAACGTTGGGAAGAATTTATCTCCGGACTCAGCGTAGACGATAATTCGATATGGAAATTCCAGAGAAGACTCCGTGGTAAGTCCGCGTATCATTTCCCACCAATTGTTGGAACCACAACGACGCACTTTCATCCCTTCGGTAAAGCTGAAGCCTTTGCTACCGTGTATGAGGAACAATTTGCTCCGAATTCTGATTTAGTGAACGTAGAGCACGATTCGCACGTTAATGATTTCATGAATTTACCAGTCACTTCAGTCATCCCCAAAACAAGCATAGCGGAAGTCAGAGAAATAATTAAAAACCTTAAAAATAGTAAAGCTCCCGGCATAGATAAAATTAATAATAGATGCATTAAAAGTTTACCTCCAAATATTCTCATTTATTTCACTGCCATAATAAACTATATTTTAAAATTTCATTACTTTCCGAATAACTGGAAAACAGCCATTGTTTGTCCTATACCCAAACCTCAAAGTAATTTAACTATGCCGGTAAATTACCATCCTATAAGTCTTTTAAGTTGTCTCAGTAAAGTCACAGCGTGTAATACTCAACCGCTTACAGACTTTCCTAGACGTAAACGACATTATTATTCCAGAGCAGTTTGGCTTTCGCCTTAAACACAGTACAGCACACCAGTTGGTTAGGGTTGTTGAACTCGCTAGCGAGGGATTGCAAACCAAAAAACCAACTGGAGGTCTCTTTTTAGACATTGCAAAGGCCTTTGACAGCATCACACACGAGGGACTCATTTACAAATTAATTAAGCTCCGTGTGCCAGATGCAATGATACATCTTTTAAAACACTACCTTTGCAATCGTTCCTTCAAAGTCCGTGTCAACAACACTTATTCTAACAACAAAACAATAACTGCTGGAGTCCAACAGGGCTCGATTCTTGGTCCGACTTTATTCAATATTTTCATTAATGATATCCCTAAAACTGATTTAACTTCACTTGCATTTTATGCTGACGACACGGCAGTTTTTACTTCTGCCCCACACATAGATAGTGTAATACTAGACTCAAGACTCGAGTTGGTGTTACATGGGCCCCTAGTTTTGTTGTTTCGGCGGCCGAAGACGGACACCCCTAGAGGGGGTGGGCAAGTTTCCACAGGAGGGGGGCGAGCGATGCGATGCCACCCCCGCCAGCTGCAGAAAAGGACATTTTTTTCTCATGGAGGCGAAAACTTGACCGAGGGGGGGGGGATTCCCCCCGGCCCTCAGGAGGAGTGGTGAAAAGGAGATGCCCTGTCGGTGCGACGAAAAACGGACATTATGCTTCGGAAAGAAGGAGAGACCGAGAGAGGTGTTTCCGCTCGGCACTATTTACTTTGGTCCTCGGTCTTATTTTGAGCCCTGTTCGAGTATGAATTGAAATGTTCTTATGTTTTTTTTTTTTAAATCTTCTTTAATAAATGTTTAATCAAGAGTTTTGTCGCTGCTGTGCTTCATTGTCGGCCACATAGGCTTTAAAAGCGAACCCGAGATACCTGCCCTAGTAAAAATAGGCGGGCAGGTATAGAAGAGGCGTGCAGACTTAAGAAAGTGCAGCCGGGGACGCGCGAGGCGTTTTTACAGATAGCGTTAGCGCTTACATTCAAAATCATATTTCTGCTCTGGAAATTTGGTTTAATAATTCGAAGATTAAAATAAACCCTGGCAAATGCCAGGCAATTTATTTTAGTCGATCATTTAAAATTCCTCCTCGGTTGTACTTATACGGCGAGGTGATTAGCTGGAGTGACTCTGCTAAATACTTAGGTATCACTTTAGGTAAGAGATTAACTTTCAGGAAACATATAACCAACATTAAAAACTGTATGAATGCCAGAATCTGTGAGCTTCGTTCACTACTTTACGGCCCCCATCTCTCCATTAAAAATAAAATGCTCTTGTACAAAGCAGTAGTTTTGCCCGCTGCAACGTACGCCGCCCCAATTTGGTCGTTTGCATCCCAATCTAACATTGACCTACTTAATAAAATTCACAACAGAACTCTCCGGAGGATCGCTCAGGCCCCCAGGTATCTAACCAATAAAATTATTCGAAGGGATTTGAACATATATACATTTGAAATTATTTGCACTAAGCTTTCTTCCAAATTCTATGGTCAGGTGTATAGCCTACCTAATCAGATCATAGCCGAATTACCTGACTATGATCATAGGAAAGCTAAACATCGCAAGCGGCCTAGAGCCGCCATGATTCCTTAAACTGGTAGAATTTCATCTCCCTTCTTAACGCTCCCCAATGCACTTCCCGAACGCGAGGCCATCCAACAGATGGCGCCACAGAACCTGCTCTGAGCTTTTCTCGCCATGAATTTTAAGCTGAACCTAATTTTTAATTTTAATTTTTTAACTTTAATTTTACTTCTTGTACTAACTTAATGTAATTTCACTTATTATTTCTCTCATCAACATTCACCTATATCTTCACTGTCTTGTACAGTAATTTAGTAATAAAAATAAATAAATAAATAATAATAATAATAATAAAAACAATTTTAAAATTAAAAAAAGAAATAAATAAATAAATTAAAATTTCTTGCTATTCTTAAACTTTCTTCTTTTTATTTTAAATGTATTTCATCTTAATTTATTTAACTTGTTAAGGGCCTAGCAATTTATCTCATCCCATCATTAAGACCTGCATTTTTATACTTATTGTTTTTCATCTTAAAAGACTGGACACCTGATTTTGAATTCTTAACTTGCAACAGGGGATAAGGCCTTCGGCCAAGGTACCCCGATCAACTCTTCAATAGCTCAATTTCTTGATTATTTTGGGGTTTTCAATAAAAGGTGTTTGCGATCTGCGGCTTTTCATTATGCTTCAACAGCAGAGCGTGGTTTCTGAAATTTAGCTTATACTATCACTCTCTTCATCAGCAGATCGGCAGTGCCAGTTCTTCACGTGTTTTTCTTTTCGCTTTCGTGAAGTATGGCCTTTTCAAATATTGGTAGTAAAATGGAAAGGGAAGTTTTCGGTGTATCTCCATTTGATGGAACTAATTTTACTGTATGGTATAGAAGAGTGCAATCAGTGTTTTCTGCGAAAGGATTGGATAAGAAAGGATTAGAAGTGGAAGCGAGTGCAGATAATGTTTTACAGTCAAAGAAAGCGTATGCTTTAATACTTTCGTTTTTGAATGAAAATATTCTCGCTTCTTTTCAAAGTGAAGATACAGCATGTAAAATATGGAAGAAATTGCAAGCTACATATAAAATTAAAGGAGCAGTTAGCCAGATCTTGACACGAAAACGTTTGGCGACGATGAGAAAAGCGAAAGATGTGCCAATGAGACAGCATATCGACAACATAATGAATTTGGTTGACGATCTACGTATTTCTGGAGCAGAGGTTAGTGACTTTGATGTTATGGTTTATATTTTAATGTCATTACAAAAAGAATATGAAAATGTTAAAGTAGTGCTAGAAAACTAACAGAGTGATATTTTAAATTTGGATTTTGTCACTAGAAGACTAATTGATTCTGAAGCTCTTTTATTTGATTTTAAAAATGAAAATAAGAATTCTAAACCGAATTTGGATAACTCTGCTTTTTCGAGTGTCCGGAAAGAATTGTTTTGCAATTTTTGTAAAAGAAAAGGACATTCTGTTAAATTTTGTCGTAAGAAAAATTCTGTTTGCTACAACTGCGACAAAACTGGTCATTTTAAACGTGAATGTACTGAAAATTCTAGAAAGCAACCAAATTTTAATAACAAATATGAATCACCTGCAATATAATTTATGGTCAATAATTCTTTACATGACCAATTTATTATTGATTCCGGTGCTACGTTTCATATGTCCTCACACAAAGAGTGGTTCATGTCAATGAAACCTAAAACTGGAACTGTTGTGCGTCAGAATCACAGTTGTTTTGAAAGTCGAAGGTATTGGCAATATTTGCGGTGAAACTGCATATGGAGTTCAAATAATACTAAAACATGTCCTTTATGTTCCAGAATTAAATGCACAGTTAGTTTCTGTCAAGAACATCGAAGCAGTGGGCTTAAGTGTGATTTTCAAAAATGAAATTGTTTATATTGAAACTAAAAATAAACGTTTTGACTTTGGAAAGATAGATAGTTGCAGACAATATCTAAGTAACTTTTCACCGAATGTTAATGAAGCTTTAGTGGTGGAAGATGACGACTTGTGACATAGGAGACTCGGGCACTGTGGTGATCGAAAATTGAAACTTATGAGTTTGTCTGCAAAAGAAATGTTTTGTGATGTTCGCGTTCACGCGAAACAATGTTCTACACCCATGGGAAAAGGTCATCGCAGAAGAGAAACCAAGCCATTGGTAATGATACATACTGACATATGTGGATCGATAGAACCACAAACCTCCCGTGGAGAAAAATATTTTATGACGATAATCGATGATTACTCGCGATTCATAAAAATAAGATTGCTTAAAAGGAAAAGTGATGTTGATGAACTTAAAATGTTCTTTAAATTGAATCCAACTATGAGTAAAATGCAGTGTGACAACGCCAAAGAATATGTCACTGGAGAACTTTATGATGTTGCTAGAAATGCTGGTGTTAAAATATATCCAGCACCTCCCTATACACCTCCTTTAAATGGTGTTGCCGAAAGAGCGAACAGAACTGTACTAGAAAAAGGACTAGCCATGGTCTTTGATGCAAATCAACCAAAGATGTTTTGGGGCGAAACAATACTTACAGCTGCTTATGTATATAATAGACTTCCAAATAGTTCAATTAACGATTGCATTCCATATTTTATGAAGTAACTCACTCGGAAATTTACGATGTCCCATATAAGCAATCAACTTCAGGATATAAAAATTTTAATTCCATACCAAAGGCATCCGCTTTTAAATTAACATTTGTGTAGACGCAGTAAACGATCATGACAGTAAAGCGTATAGATTGAATATAGAAGATAAAAAATTGGATTTAAGTAAACAGGGAATCTGTTACTTGTGTTTTAAAAGGGGAAAACATTTAGCAAAAAATAGCATGTCGGGTCTCAAATGCGAACTGTGCTACTAGGTAGACATAATACACCTCTTTGTTATAAGCAAAATTCGGAATTACCAACGTCAGATGAAATTACCAATATAAATCAAATCGAAAAAACCCGAGCGTCGAAAAATTCAAACGGAAGTAACACTTCTGGAAGTGTTCCGTAAAATCATATAAATGTTCTGTTAAACCACCCTTGAAAATAATGAAATATTCCTAAAATCTTGCTTTGCGAGGATATCAAATAAATTTACATTTAAATTCCCTAAAATGTGTCGTGATGTTTGATTCAGCATCCCAAAGTAATTTTATCAATGTATCTGTAGCACAAGAATTAAAATTGCTGGTAATTAGGAAAGAATCATTGATTATTTATTCATTCTCATGTGATCAATCTCAAAAAATAAAAATAAATAAATAAATAAAAATAAAAAAAAATAAAATAAAAAGGAATATTCAGTCGTTGAATATGAATTATCAAATTTAAACAATAAAGGGCAAAGGTGAATCGTGGAGGATTTGGTTGTAAACCAAATTTCGTATACGAAGCTTAAAATTTGAGATGAGGTAACCGTTCAGACTATTTTCTCTATCACTGAAAAGAAAAAGAAATCTTTTCTGAAATGAAATCAAAACTCCCAGACGTTCTGTTAGGCGCCGGTTTGTATTGGCAATTACATAAAAATAACAAGAAAATTTCGCATTCTCTTTTTGCAGTTGGACTGGCATTGGGTTGGACTGTTTCCGGAAATATTGATGGATGTTTCCATCATGAAAGTTGAATGCCTTAGTTGGGATTTATTATATCGAAAGCAATTTAGAAAGTAGTGATTCGGCCATGGCTAATGATTTACAGAATTTATGGGCATTAGATGCAATAGGAATAAAAAGTGATACTTTGTTATCCAATTCTGATCAGCAAATAATAAACGATTTTGAGAACCAGTTGGACTTTTAAGAAGAACATTATATAACGCACCTATTGCATAAAGACAAATGTAGTGGTGAAATGGGGAATAATTTTGAAAACGCTGAACGTCAATTTGATAGTTTGTGGAAAAGATTAGAGAGGGATAAATGGGTTTTTGAAGAATATAAAAAAAATTGTTAATGAACAAGAACAATTAGGAATAGTTGAAGGATGTGACCGATCAGAGAACGAGTATTTTGATCCAAATCGAGAGGTTTTAAGAAATGATAAGAAAACTACTCAGATACGAATTGTATTTAATTGTTCTAGTAAAATTTCAGGCTGCGAATCTTTAAATGATTGTCTCATTCAGGGTGCAAGTCTTACACCACCTATTCTGGATGTAATCAATAGATTTCGAATGTTTAAAATTGCGTTTTGCGCAGACATTGCGAAAGCATTTTTAATAATAGGACGATAACACTCAAAATTACAAACTCATAAGGATGGCAAGAGTAACATTTGCTTGTACGACATCTCCCTTTTTTTTACGGCTACTATTCAGAAACACATTAAAGTTTATAGGGAAAAATATCCTAAAACTTTTGATATGTTGAATTTAGTTCTCGATGATTTACTTTACGGATCCTCACCGTAAATGAAGCATATGAATTGACTTCGTCTGCTGTACGTATCTTGGGAAATGCGGGAATGAAATTAAGAAAATTTAGTACGAATTCAGAAGAATTAAAGAATATGTGGGATAAAAATATTGTTTTTCGGAGTTAATTAAGGACAGTGTGATAAATATTCTTGGAATGGTGTGGGATAAAGATAGTGACAATTAGGACTGGCTATACAAAGTATAGTTTAAAAACTTGGATATATGGACGAAAAGATATGTATTTTGCACACCGCTGCAAAATTTTTTGACCCAATTGGGATTATTTCACCCTTTTTAATTAGAATAAAATGTTTCCTTTAAAAAAAAAAAAAAAAAAAAAAAAAAAAAAAAAAAAAAAAAAAAAAAAAAAAAGGGATTAGAAGTATAGATTGGGATCAAGAATTACAGCAAGATCTTAAAGGGGATTGGATAAAGTGGTGTAATGAGATTAAGGATTGAAAGATGTCATTTCTCTTAAGTTAATTTATCAAATTCGCGAACTGAACTTCATATTTTTTCAGATGCATCGCCTCTCGCCTATGGTTGTGTTGCATATTTTAAGGTGATTAGTAATGCTAAAGACTGTTATGTAAGCATGATTATGTCTAAGGCTAGGGTTGCACCACTAAAGAAATTGACATTACCAAGGATAAGAGTTAATGGGAGCTGTGATAGCAGCTAGAATTTCGAAATAGATAAGTGATTTATTTAAAGAAACTAAAATCGAAAACTTTTATTAAATACATTCAACTATTGTTCTACATTGGGTCAAGGGAACGGCAAAGGAGTGGAAACCGTTTGTTAAGAACAGAGTGGTTGAAATTCAGAGATTATCGGAACCTAGAAATTGGTCATATTGTAGTACTAAGGACAATCCCGCTGACTTGTTACACGCGGTAATTAATAAAAGTAAAGAAATGAAACAATCATTTCCGTTACATCCTGGAAGTAAATATAATTTGCTGTTAATACCGGTGATAAAATTTTCATTAAAACAAAAAAATAATCTATGATTAAATTTAAAATTATCCCATAAGTACCTAATCTATTTAAGTCCAAACAGAAAAAAAAAACTATTTACATAATGTCTAAGTTCAGTGATAAAACGTATAAAATAATCCACTTAACCTGCTCTTAACCAGGGAAAATAACACTTAAAATAATGGCATTAAACGCTCGAAACGGGAGGAAGGGGTGGATTCCGAACGTTTTAAAGGCGACAGTATTTTTCAATGTGATATGAAGCATATTTATAACATTTTATTTTATAACTGGATCCATAGTTTATGAGAAGATAAACTTTACTCGCTTTGAATTTTGCTAACCCTAACTCGTCAAGAATCCAATATGGATGTCTCAATCCATTAAAGGTTTTTAATTTTTTGTGTGTTATTGCATAGTTTACTGTGATTTGGAAGTGTGTTCCGATTTTATTACTTTTTTATACGTGCATGTATATAGTATTAGGTCTAAATTTGATTAGGTTCAGAATTTTTTTTCAGACATTTTATCAGATTTAATCTATATAATTTACGTTTGCACTTATATTACGAGAAAGGGGGGGGGGTGAAAAAGAGTTTTGCTTCAGCTGCCACACATTAGTCGTGGGTAGTGTTGAAACTAGCAACAATTTGCGGGTTAATTTCAAGCAAGGAAGGGCATACAAGGAATTTGGACCTATAGCCAGGTTTTGCCAGTGTAGCCACCTACCAAAATTAGGATCCCGTGACCCCTAAAGAGGGCATCCTTTATTAGCAGAAAGGGACATGACAGTCTGCCAAGAGAGACACATTCTGCTGGAAGCCTAGGACACAGGAAAACCTCTCAATAAATACATTTTTAAAATATAATGTGGTGAAAAGTAATGACACAGAAATACACTACTTAGTGTGGAGAACATTACAAAAAAGTTCTTTAGCAATAAACCAAAACGAAATTTGTATTGAACATATGTAGTAAAATTTTATTAATTTCTATAGTAAAAATAACATATACAGGTAATAAGTCATACAGGAATGTTTTAATAAAGAGTAAAAATTTAATATAATAATAATTTGATAACTAAAATCTAAAAATAATGACCTGTGAGAAAAATATTTTTATTTACCATTTTTTTTTGCAACAGCAATCAGTTTGATAATCATGGTTTTAGCACAGAACTTTATCAAAAATAATTTTACAAATACATTCTAACAAAAGATTTTAAACTGTGAATACAAAGATGAAGAACTCGTGTATTTTTTTAGCACATGCTTGTTACATATACTGATTTTTTTTACAAATACAGAAGAAAAGTGTTTCTCACCTGTATGGGAATGATGATGACTTTTACATGTAGAACTATCAGAAAATGCTTTCTTAGGTGTATCACAAAATAATTATTTCTCATCGATATGGGAAGAAAGATGTACTTTCAAATGGTATTTCTGAGAAAATGATATCTTCATACATCACAAGTAAATGGTTTTTCACCAGTATGGGAACGAAGATGTGCTTTCAAGATGGAATTGTCAGAAAATGCTTTCTTACAAACATCACAAGCAAATGGTTTATCACCAGTATGGGAACGAAGATGTCTCTTTAAACTATAATTGTGACAAAAGGTTTTATTACATATATCACAAGAAAATGGTTTGTCACCAGTATGGGAATAAAGATGTGCTTTTAATTTGGAATTCTCAGTAAATGCTTTCTTACATACATCACACGAAAATGGTTTCTCACCAGTATGGGAACGAATATGCTTTTTTAATGCGGAACTCTCAGAATATGATTTTTTACATACAGAGCAAGAATAAGGCTTCTCACCAGTATGGGAGCGGAGATGTGCTTTCAAGTTTGAATTGTGACGAAATGCCTTACCACATACACCACAAAAAAATGGTTTCTCACCACTATGAGACAGAATATGGCTCTTTAATTTAGAATTCTCAGAAAAAGCTTTCTTACATACATCACACGAAAATGGTTTCTCACCAGTATGGGAATGAAGATGTTTTTTTAATGTAGAACTGGCAGAAAATGATTTTTTACATACATGGCAAGAAAAGGGTTTCTCACCAGTATGGGAACGAAGATGTGTTTTTAGTTTAGAACTGGCAGGAAATGATTTCTTACATACATAGCAAGAAAAGGGTTTCTCACCAGTATGATAACGAATATGTAATTTCAAGTTGGAATTATTTAAAAATGCTTTGTTACATATATGGCAAGAAAACTGTTTCTCACCAGTATGGGTACGAAGATGGGATTTCAAGTGTGAAATCTGATAAAAAGCTTTACTACATACACCACAAGAAAATGGTTTCTTACCAGTATGGGAAAGAGAATGTACTTTTAAATTATAACGCTTAGAAAATGCTTTCTTACATACATCACAAACATATGTTTTTTTTGCAGTATAGGAACATAAATGTTTATCTAAGTCGCATTTTTGAGAAAATGATTTTTTACAAATATTACATGCAAAAGGACTTTCCTTTGGATCTAATAAAATAAAATTGTTTAAATCACTTTTATCCATATCAACAATAAATATGAATTTAAAGAATATGTGTTTCCATTTTGTTGATCATTTTATTATGAGAGGGACCTATACATACAGAAACCATATATGATATTCTTATGCTTAAAAAATATATTAGAACAGTCTCCAATTCAATAATTTTTCACAAGTGTAAAAACTTCTTCATTGAAATACGAGTCCTTTATACCCAGTTATCAATTCAGTATTAAGTTGATCCTTTCACTACTAATTGTAGATAAACATCTAAATCAAATGTAACCTGTAAAAGAGAGAAAGATATACATCAATTTAGTTTTTTGCTAAGTAGGTGTTTTGAAGAGGAGATAAAATGCTTATTTTTTATTATGTTAGCAATGACAAAAGTTAGTGAGATGTTTGAAAATGCAGATTTTATTGACTAAAACTGATAAAGTACTGACAGATTTTTAAAAGTAGTGACTAACTTTTATTAGTATTTAAACAACGACAAAAGACTGTCAGAGGTTTAAAAAATGCTGATTTACTGACTAAAACTAAAAAATAGTCACATATTTTTAAAAAGTATATACCAGCTTTTGGATAGAAATCAAGAATAAAATTTAATTTTTATAAAACTACAACCTTTTTTTCATTAATTCAGTAATAATGCAAATTTTAAGTAGACTTTAGAATCAATTTCATTATAAATTCTAAAACTGAACATAGTACAAACTGAAATACAATTCGAAATGTGGAGGACATTTCAATCAAACTTGTAAAAAGTTATTGTATCATCATTATCAACGTTGGTACATAAACGCTTTGAGGGCCTTGGTCTCCATATTTTGTTGGGTTTTACTCTTCATTTTTCACATAAATGAGTTGCATTGAAGACCTTAATGATTGTTCTCTCGGCATTCATTCTTAAGAGGCAGCCATCCTATGTCATACTAGCTAATATTATAGATAAGATATTGTCCTCACCTTTATAAATTTTGTATATTTCAAAGTTATATCTCTTTAGACAGTACATGTTGTTTTACATGATAGCACATAACATGCATGAAATAATATTTCTCTTTCTCTTAAAAAGTTGGGACTAATAGGATAGTTAGAAAATTATATACCAACAAATTAAAATACAGCAATATATAATTTAATAAGAATGGTTAAGAAAATAGTCTATCTGGAAACATGCATTAGCTAACCAAACCACATAAATATTGAAGAATTACACAAGCCTTTGCAGACATTTTGCAATTTCTTGTAACACTACAATAATTTTTTATAAGACATACAACAATGGTAACACAATTCAAGAATAATAATGTGAGCAAAATACCTAATGATGTGATTCTTAAAATATTAGCAAAAGTGAAAGTAAAAGGTAAAACTGAGAAAAGGCCTCGTAAAAACCATTATCTTTACCTTTACCTCTCATATGTACTTGATTTTAAAATTATTTAAATGTTAGCTCATAAGTTACAATTTTAATAAATAGTTTAATATCTGTAAAGTATGAAAACATGTGTGAAAAGTTTGATCAGGAGATATGAAAATACCATTATACGATGCCTTTAATACATGTTTCTCATATGTAAGTGCATTCCTTAAAATTAAAACAATAAATAGAAAAATAGAACTTAATACTTTTAAAACTTGTTGCTTAAAATAATGAGAAGATTTGTAGCAATTCTTTTATATTTATGAAGTTTTATTTTTAATTATATATAGGGAATACACAGTCTTATTTTAAGATAGGAAGAAATTGTTATGCTTTATTTTATAATTTCATGTAAATCTTAGCCAAGAACACCATGTAATTTTATTTATTACAGGAAAAGTGAATTGATAAGTATGATAAAATATATTTTAATATTACTTATAATGTAGGATCATAGTAACTATATAAGTAAATGATTGTATTTGCAATCCAGGTTTGTATTGTTTATAATATATTCAAATTCATTGAAATGAAGTTTTAGAAACATGTAATTTACTTCAGAAATACTGTTATGAATTACCTGGACAAGAACAAAAACTAATTGAAATATCTTTTTCCTCTAGAGCTTTAATATGTTATAAAATTGAATTAAATGCTTCTGATAGTATATCTATAGAATATGAAGCATATCTATAGTTTCTTCTTGTGAAAGAATATATATTATTTAAGAAATGACTAGAAGAAGTTCTTATATTATATTAGATGAAATTTTTTGATGGTCAAAAAGCTGGACTAAAATCTCAAATATCTAACACAACAAATATATCTAACATAAACAATTCTTTAAAAACTCCTGATATTCCTAAGAAAAAAAAATGTTTTAAGTGTAAGTATGTGGAGCAGAGTACTAGCATGTGAATATTTAAAGATTTTAGTTTTCTACAAATAGGGAAATTTCTATGTGTAAAAAGTATTTAAAGTTTTAAAATGTGAAATTAAAACCATAAAAACAAATGTTCATCATCTGCTATGAAAACTTTTGATAAAATGGTACAATGTTTCTTTAGAAATAATCATGGGTATTGCAAGTTTTATATTTATAGCACTTATAGAAAAAAATTATTTTTTAAAAATGCTTTACACCATTAAAAGTTGAAAGCAAGAAAATTTGAGAAATAATTTTGTAGGGGGGATGAAAAACAAATAAAGAAGGTATTTATGTTTACAAAACACTTTAGGGTCGGGAGTAATAAGTAACTTACAAAACACTTTAATAACAACAATGCCAGTAGCAAAGTGCAACACTCACTGTAGCCTCTGTGTACAGAAAACCACCTACTCGAACGCATGCGTGTTAAAAAGAAGGGTTATAGAGAATAAGCGCATGACGTCAGGTGCAGCAAAAGTTGTAGCTCAAGTTTAACGTTGGCAAAACATTTGAATTTCCTACGGATTGTGCTTGTTATTGGGATTTCAATTTTCTCAATATCTGAAAATAGTAACAAGGCTGTAATAAGAGTTCTAAAAAAAGTAACAACTATTAGATTTTATTGCTTTCCTAAAGATCCTATATTGCAAATGCTTTTAGATAAAAGATTTGAAAAGGAAAGACTGAAGTCATTGAGAATTTGCGGCAAACGTTTTTAGAATGGTAATAAAACTTTAATGTAATTGATTATATAAAACTTTTATGTTCTAAAAATTTTTTTATTATTACTAAGTTTTTTTTTTCATTTTTCTAATATATTTTCTATGCTATAGTGAGAAGTACTGTAACTATAAATGTATTTATTTTTTGTTCTTAAAATAATCAGGTTTTGCACATTTGTATTAGATTCTTTGTAATATAATAGTTTCTTGTCCCTGTTAACATAATCAAAGTAGTTATACTTTGATCATGATACTTAATAGTACAGTGTAAAGCGTTTAATTTTTTAAAAATATATATAATTTTAGAAGTGCTAAATAATCTATTTTGAATTACATGGCCAGTTTCTGGTGTTTCTTTCCCTTTCCCTTAAATAAAATTTAGTTTTATTGTATACGTGATCAATATCGAAGATCATAAGATACAATGAAAACAAGCAATGTTTTGCCAGCGAAAAGTTGAGTTTTAGTCAGCACTCGTATTTGTTTACAAGCATGCACTTTCTCTATACTTTAAGCTTTCTACAGATATCGCATCAAAGGCATCAAAGGTGGTGATGCAACTGGACCATATGGGCCGAGCCCGTCAATCCAGAGACTTTGTCAGTTAACACAAAAATGACAACGAGTGAAAAATAAACACAAAAAAGATCAAAGAGTTAGAAGGGTGGATTCGTGAGTTCATAGCACAAACTAGAGAGTACAGAGTTTAAGGACAGAAAAACATAAAATATTTTTGTGGCAGGGACATCTGTACAAAATATACGAAATTAAATAGTTAAAGTGGTCAAAAAACAATACAGCTTGAAACATTTGAAAAAATAAGAAATAAATGTCTTAAAAATATATTTAAACTGTATGAAAAATACGAAAATGGCATAATTAATAAAAATAAAAAGGATTTTTTAATAATTTAAATTAAGTTAATCAATTTTTGTCATTCTCAATATGAAAAATTTGAGAAAATACAAAATAAATGTCCTAAAAATATTTAAACTGCATTAAAAATCCGAAAAAAGCTTAAAAAATAATAAATAAATATAAAAACAGTTATTAATTAATCAAACAATTATAAATTAAGTTACTTAATATTTGTTGTCATCGCTGGGCACAGAACCGTGTTCCCGAGGATGATGATGTTATGCGGCAAGCGGTCTTACCGACCATACCACACCTCCACACTTCTGAACAGCAAAATAAGGTATATCATGATGAGTCAGTGCGATAATGAAGTTTAATAATTACGCTCCACCCTCCACGGGAGAGCTAAAAGCCATATCAGAGAGGAATTTGGAGTGTGAATCTCATAGAATACAATTAGATAAGGTGCGCTAAATGATGTATGGCCAATATTTAAACATTTAAAAACTTTTTTTACATTTTTTATAATTTTTTTTATATTTTTTTGGTAGATTTTTTTTGTTTTGTTATATAAACAACACACAATGTTAAGGAACTTTGTCGAGAATGGCCAAAGGCGTTGTTATATTGATAGCAACAGTGGGGTTGTAATTGACAAGATTATTGATTAACTCATTGTTTAAATTCTTGTAAAATTTAAAGGAAAGGTTATAAATAAGTTTTAGAACAGAAGGAAGTCCAAGTTCCTCATGTATTTCGTCATTTCGAAAATACCATTGTGAATTAGTAATTTCTCTTAAGATTAAATTTTGAATAAAAGATAAGATTTTAATATTAGAATCTTCTGCATACGACCACTCTGGTGATGCATGGGTAAAAACGAAGGAAGGAAGTGTAAACGAGCAGCTTGTTTTGAGTAGTCATTTTGCTTTGGCGAGAAATTAAGGGTAGAGAGCTCGCTTAGCGTTTCAATATTTATTTTTGACAGAGTTAAAGTGCTGTTTTCTTTGTTAAGTTCTTATCTAATGTTACACCTAGGTATTTGACGATATACGACCAGGAAATACGAGTTTTATTGATATGTAGTGAGGTGAATCATCTAAGAGCGGAAATTTCTCCAGCCAATCTGAAGAAGGCACAACTGACGTCATTTCCAGCGCTTCTCTTCACTTTTCCCGCCGGAGATGAGCAACCGCCAGGTATTTACCTTTTCCTCCCGCTTGGACTTCCCTCACTCGCTATCCCCAGCTACACGGTCAATTTCTTATTAATAAATTATAATTGTTATTGTTACAAGTCACCTATTTTACTTCACCTAACCTTCTGATACCCAATGGATATTCATCTTAGAAAATAGAGGATGCTCTATCTACACGGAAAACCTTATTTTCAATAATGGTCATCCGGACTCTGAACCGTTTTGATTTACTTCGGCCGCAACATTGACAACATGGACTATGAACCGTTTTGATATACTTCGGCCGCAATATTGACAACCTGGATTATAAACAGTTTTAATTTTCTTTCATCCCAACAGTGACTATCTGCACTCCCAACTGGTATTATGGACTTTAGATTTTGTTTGTCACCCAAAGAGTTTTGATTTGGATTCACCCTCCGAACAGTTTTGATTTCAGTTTACTATATCGAAAAGTTTTACTTTCAATTCAACTATGGCTAACCCTCCACCTGCACTTCAATATGATGTTTCTGCTGTTATTCCTCCGTATATTGCTATGGATCCCTCATTATGGTTTCATATACTCAAAAGTACTTTCGAATTGGCCACACACAAATCTATAACGGAATCAAAAACCAAGAACAATTACGTCATAGCAAATGTTTCACCGATAGTTGCAACTATTGTAAGAGATATTATAATGAAACCAGATGCTATGGAAACTTAGGAAACCTTGAAAAAGAAAATTATCGATACTTGTGGGGACAGTCGTACTCTGGAAATTCGAAAGCTGTTAGCAGAAGAAAATCTCGGAGACCGGAAACCGGAGATACTTCGCACTATGAGAAGGAGAGCTGAAAACCATAACATCAGCGATGAACTGCTTTTGGAACTATTTACACAACAAATGCCAACTGCTGTACAAACCATAATTGCATCTCTGCCACCAATAATTCCAGACAAGGCAGCTGAAATAGCTGAAAGAATATTAGATTTATTGCCATCAAATATCCATACCATTTCTAACCAGCCACACGCACCCACCGTTACAAATGGAACAAAAATCGAAAGATCACACCCTTCCGTGGATACTCTTACTACGGAAGTTCGTGCCCTACGAACAGAGGTAAATGAACTGAGACGATCAAGAAGCGTTTCTAGAAACAAACAGTTTCGTTATCGTTCTAAATCTCCATCGAAAAATAAAATTTGCTGGTATCACAGCAGATTTCAAGATAAAGCAAAAAAGTGACCTCCACCCTGTTCATTTTCGGGAAACTCACTACCAGAAGAGTAATGGCGACAGACTTTTCTCCAGCAAATTTTCCTCGCCTATTCGTAAGTGACAGAACAATAGGTAAGAGATTTTTAGTAGATTCTGGTTCCGATGCAAGCATTATTCCAGCTTGCAAACATGGTAGACAAAAACCTGTAATTCAAACTTTTCGTGCTGCAAATGGTTCTACTATAAATGTTTATGGAAGAAAAACTATAAATCTAAAACTTGGTTTACGGTGAAATTTTTCTTATTCTTTTTATATATATATTATATATGACATTTCTTGTGCTATTCTAGGAGCTGACTTTTTGCCCTTTTATAATTTAAAATTGGACATTCGTAATCGACGTCTCATTCCATTACTAATTTAAAAGCCGATGCTAAACTTAGTATTTGTAATATATTCTCTGTTAAGTCTAATTATTTAAATAATATTTATGGTAACCTATTACGTAAATTTTCTGATATCACTAAACTAGCATATCCTAACCAGCCTGTTAAATACAATACCATGCATCATATTGTAACAAAAGGACCCCCGGTAGCAGCCAAACCCAGAAGACTAGCACCTGATAGACTTAAAATTGCCAAAACAGAAATATAACATATGTTACTACTTGGTCACATGAGACCTTCTAAAAGTAATTATTCTTCGCCTCTACATTTAGTACCTAAAGAGGATCTAATGACTTTGGACCTGTAGGTGACTTTAGAGCCTTAAATGCACAAACAATTAAAGAAAAATACCCGATACTCTGTATCGCTAATTTTACTGCAGAGTTGCATGGTAAACAAATCTTCAGTCACATCGACTCAGTAAAAGCTTATCATCAAATTCCAATAAATCCTAATGATATTCATAAAACCGCGATTTGCATACTTTTCGGCCTTTTTGAAAGCACACGCATGCAGTTTGGCCTTTGCAATGCGTCTTCTACTTTCCACCGTTTTATCGACGAAATAACTCGTGATTTAGGATTTGTTTATGCTTTTATTGACGATTTACTAATTACTTCCAATAACGAAACTGAGCATTTGGAACACCTTAAAATATTATTCTCTAAACTTAGAGACTATGGATTTTGTATTAATGTTGAAAAGTGTCAATTTGGGAAAACAAATATTGAATTTTTAGGATTCCTACTTTCACCTGATGGGATTAAACCGTTACCCGACCGAATTAGATGTATTCAAGAATTTCCTCAACCAACTACCTTAACTCAATTCCGTTGCTATTTAGGACTTTTTAAATTTTATCGTTACTATATTCCCAAAGCAGTAGATATTGTAGCGCTTCTAGTTAAATTTCTTGAAGGTCATAAAAAATAAGTAAAAACATCCTCGCTCATTATAATGGAGTGAAGAAGCAAATGTATCTTTTAGTGCTTCTAAAGAAGCTTTAGTACAAGCTACGCTATTAAGACATCCCGTTCCTGGTGCTCAGTTAAGTTTATGGGTTGACGCGAGCAACATAGCCATTGGTGGATCGTTAATGCAACTCTCAAACCTTCAATAGGAACCTATAACATTTTATACTTGTAAATTAAACAAAGCTCAAAAGAATTGGTCAACATACGATCGCGAATTATTTTCTACCTACGACAGTGTAAAAAAATTCCGACATATGTTAGAAGGCAGGGATTTTATTATCTTTACTGATCAAAAACCCCTTACATTTGCCTTCCGACAAAATCCTGACAAATGTAGCCCCAGACAAATAAGCCATCTAGACTACATTTCCCAATTTTCTACCAACATTCGGTATACTAAAAGATAGGAACACAATGTTGATGTCATACTGCATACCTGGAAGGTGTTTTCCCTCCGGTTAAGAAATCGCTCCCGGTAAAGATTAATTAGTGACGTCACACCAGTTGAGATAATTCTTCTAATCCACTTCACCGGGCGGCATGTTAAACTGCCGATAGCACGTGGCTGTTATGTAGATGAGCAAGTGAAGACTGTATTTAAGCCGCCGGCAAATGCAAGCCTGGATGCTCTTTCGTGGCCGCCCTGTAAGGGATGTCCGTTCTGTAAACCGTTTGTTTGTAGGTAGCAAGCTGCTACCAAGTAGTGTACAGTTCTTAATGTTATTTTAATAAACGAGTCAGCCTCTGGCATTTCGAGTGTTTTTCTTCGAGGAACTTCACATCTACTGCATTCCTGCTATTGATATGGCGTAGTATTCTTACAAATGTAGCGGACGCACTCTCTCGCATCGAACTAAATTTTACACCTCAAATGTATTAGATTATAAGGCATTTGCTACTGCTCAAACCGGAGATAAAGAGCTACAGCAACTTCTAGAATCCAATACATCTTCACTAAAAATACAAAAACACTATTTTCATATTGAGGATATTCATTTATTTTGTGATAATTCACAGACGCACCCCAGACCTTTCGTTCCTAAATGCATGCAAGAATCTGTTTTTCAAACATTACATTATTTCTCTCACCCCGGCATCTCAGCCTCTTTAGAATTAATTTCTAAACTATTTGTATGGCCGAGTATGCGCAGAGATATAAAAGACATGGTTCGCAGCTGTATCAAGTGCCAAAAAGCAAAGATTTTTCAACACACAAAATCTCCAATAGGTACTTTTTCAGATCCTGATGCACGTTTTTCACAAATTCACATAGATTTTATAGGACCCCTACCACCCTCTGATGGAAATCAATATTTACTAGATGGCCAGAAGTAATACTGATACCTGACATGACTGCTGAAACAACAGCTAAAGCGTTAGTAAATGGCTGAGTATCCAGATTTGGAACGCCAGTTACAATAACTACCGATCAAGACAGAAATTTTGAATCAACACTTTTCAATGAACTAACTCGTATTTTAGGATGCAAGCGTATTAGAACTACTTCTTACCATCCAGTGTCGAATGGAATCTCAGAAAGATTTCACAGACATTTAAAAGCCGCTATCAAATTCTATAATCAAACTAAATGGACCGAAATTTTCCCAATAGTCCTATTAGGAATACGTACTGCAATAAAAACTGACATCAATGCAACCTGTGCCCAACTTGTTTACAGTGCTAATATCTGATTACCCTCAGATCTTCTGACAGCAATTCTATAAATCAACCACTCAGCTCTACATATGTATCCAATTTATTAGAAACAATGAGGACTCTAAATCCAATTACCACTGCTAAACATGGTAATTACAAAATTTATGTAAAACTCTCATTAAAAACTTGTTCAAAAGTATTTCTTAGATCTGACAAAATTAATACATTTTAACAATAATTAAAAATTAAAAAAGAAGAATGCTTATGTAAATAATTACAATGCTGAAATAAAAAATTATTCGGAAAAAATGACAATGTGTATTAAATAGTATTAATGATATGAAGTAAAATATTGTATGCTTTAGTACACAATGGAAAGAGATAAAACAATTGTACTTACGATTTACTAAAATTCCTAAGATTTAAAAAAGGCCAATTTTATTACCTAATTTCTTATATACAATTAAATTAATAGTTATGGTAAAATTTTACTTATCTTTAGTTTTTCTCGTGAATTATACCAAATATATGTAATTCCCCATCTTTCTGTTGAGTACAATAAACTAGACTTAAAACCAGCCTTAGTAAAAATTAATTTTATTATACAAATATTACAAATTATTGAGAAGTTTGACACACTTCATATTTCATCTGCATTAAAATTTTTGCAACAATTTGCCGGTTTCAATCATTATATAAATTTTCAAAATTGAAGTTTATTTCTTCGTCACGGTCAGGAGAGGAAGAAAATTCTGAATTGGTAAGGAAACCAAATTTGCTGTATTCATTTTCCTTCGCTGGGTTAGAGTTTTCTGGTGGAATTATATTTTTATCACAAGATTTTTCTTGCAGATTCAACTGTATTTTTGCTTTCCACTTTAGGTACTTTCTCTTTTTTGACAGCAGCTTTAGGATAATACTTCGCTCTGTTCCTAAAATTAATCAAAACTCAATTTTAAAATAAGTGAATAAAAAATAGGGAGCACAAATTTCTATAACAACCAAGAATATGTCTATTTCAGAAAATGGTTGTTTAAGCTATGTTCGGACCAGCTCTGCGCATGCCTAACTAGCCCGCAGTCAGCGTGGTCATGTGACCACCCTTTGTGACAGAGTTTGAACTGCAGTCGAAAAAAAATGTGCGGCGTTAGCCCGAGTGTGGGGATTGTTAAACCCCTTTTTATTATGCATAGTTTTTGAGTGCGGATTTATTCCCCTTTTCTTTTATGTGTGTTTGGTGTTAATAAACAAATGAAAAAGACTTTGGAGAATCCAAGTTCTTTACACGCCGAACATTTTTTTGGTCCGTCGAGCCGGAGCGCAAGCTATGGATAAAATGAATCGAAAGAAAAGTACCCTCAAAGTTACTATAACAAAACTTGAAAACTATGTCCAAGATGTTTCAAAAACGAAAGCCTTTACGAATACTCAACTGGAAATCAAACTTCGCAAACTATCTGACCTTCAATCGAAAGTTGATGAATTCAGAGAATCATACTATGATAATCCAGATATAGAGGATTTACCTGCCTTTGAAAAAGAATTAGATGAGATGGAAGATCGCCTCGAAAATATTGAGGTAAGTCTCCATACCTTACTTCAATCTTTAAAGGTAAATGAAGCTAATACACATGTTGAGAACAATGAAACCAAAAGTGTTAATAACACAAAGGTAAAATTACCGGACATACCATTCCCTGTATTCAGTGGTAAATATGACGAGTGGTTTACATCTAAGATGCAGTTTACAAATTTAATTATAAACAATGATGAATTAAATGATGCTCAGAAACTGTATTATTTGCGCGCATCTCTAAGCGCCGAAGCTAAGCAGCTAGAAAGCTCTGACGATTCGTTCGAGTCCTTATTTGCGGCACTAACAGAAAGATTTGAGAATCACCGTTTACTCGTAGATATTCATTTGACAGCCATAATAAACTATGAAAAGATTCAACATGAATCGTCAATGGAATTAAGAAATTTTATTGATTGCATAAACAAGAACTTTAGAGCGCTGAAGGTATTAAAATACCAACAAAATAACCTTTCCGATGCATTCCTCGTTAATATCATTTTGCAAAAATTAGGCAGAGAATCAAGAAAACTATTTGAATACACAACGAAAAAAACAGAGTATCCGAAATTCACGGAATTAATGTCGTTTTTAGAAAACAGAAGTTCGACTTTGGAAAGTGTGAATAGAAATTCCACTATCAAACACTCAAATAAAAGCACGCCTTATTCAAACAAATCGAAAGCCTTTATGCTGAATTCCAATGAAAAATTGAAATTTAAGAGGTGTCCTTTATGCAAAAATTCGCATAGTTTGAATAAATGTTCTAATTTTCAAAAAATGAGTGTTTCGGAACGATATGATTTCGTAAAACAAAATACATTGTGCATAAATTGCCTAAACCAAAACCATACTGTAAAATCGTGCACTTCTAAATTTTCTTGCTTTTATTGTACATTACGACATAATTCGCTTCTCCATCGAGAGAAACTGCATAGCGAAGCTGTTTCAGTGGCGCCAGTTAACGTTTCGTCTGGAATAAAAGATAAAACAGCCGTTCCCCACAAATGACGTGTCAGAGTCAGTAGATAATAATTTACAATCTGAATCCTTCCAAACTCTCAGCAATATAATGAAAGAAAAAAAAATCTGTGTTATTGAGTACTTGTTTTATTTTCATCAATGATGCTTATGGAAAACGATACAAAATACGTGCCGTATTGGATAGTGCTTCGAATGTAAACATATTACTGAATGAATGCGTCGACGAATTAAGTCTGCCAAAGCGTAAAATTAATGTTCCTGTAAAGGGTTTAAATGGATCTACTCATAATGTTCGAAATAAAACAGAAACCGTTATTATTTAATGCGGATGGAAGTTTCAAAGAAAATATAGAATTCCTACTCGTTCCTAAAATTACAGATCACATCCCATCAACTCAGTTAGATGTATCTAACATTGAACTGCCTCCATTTATAGATTACGCTGATCTCACGTTCTTCAAAGTGGGAAAAATTCATGCCTTGATTGGAGCTGAGTTATTTTATAAAATTTTAAGACAAAATCGGTATAAGGTCAATGAGAATCTAATTTTGCAAGAATCAGTTTTTGGGTGGATTCCAACTGGGGTTTTAAACGAAGTAACACCTTCAAATAAATATGGGCAGTGTCACTTGATACAAGAGTTTGAAGAAATGAAACAATTTAAGACAGTTTTGGGAATTGGAGTCTCTGGGAATAAAAGATGAAGAACTAAAACCAGAAGAAGATCAAGCTATTCAAATCTTTGATCAAACAACAAAATTAAAAGGAAATAGAAATGAAGTAGTACTTCCTTGGAGAAGAGATTGGAGACAGCTGAAAGATAACTTTAGAGTCGCCAAGTACCGCTTACAGAGTCTGAAAAGAAAACTTGATCAAAATAATAAAATGAAGGAACAATACGCAGAGATTTTGAGAGAATACCTTCAGAAGGATATAATTGAAGAAGTTAAAGTACCAACCCCTGAAATAAATGAAAGACCTATTTATTATTTACCGCATCAACCAGTATGTAAGCAAGAGAGACTTACTACTAAAACACGCATCGTATTTGATGCAAGCTCCCATGATTGTGGCGAGTTATCCTTAAATGACTGTTTGTGGTCAGGCCCCAATCTTAATTCTAATTTGCTTGATATCTTAATTAATTTTAGGTTGAACAAAATTGCCATAATTTCAGATATTGAAAAGGCATTTCTACAGATATCGTTAGCTACCAAGGACAGAGATGCTGTACGTTTCATAATGGAATGATGAAGATTTCATGCAAGATCTTAAAATTTATAGATTCAAACGTATTTTATTTGGAGTCAGTGCTTCACCCTTTCTCTTATCAGCGACAATTAAAAAACATATCAAACAATTCAGTAATAGATATCCGAAGGCGTCAAAACTTCTTGATACTTGCTTGTATGTTGATGACTTTATTGCAGGTGAAGATACCGTTGAAAGTGCTCTAGAAGTTTCAAAGGATGCTAAAGGGATAATGCAAAAGGCTAGAATGAAATTAAGAAAATGGGTTTCAAATGACAGTAGCCTGATGGAAGAATGGAAAAAGGAAGATTTTGACACTCAACCTGAGTACAAATCTGTTAGCTTGGGTGTTAACTTGACTAAAGTTCTTGGAACACGGAAAAGGATTGCCTCACTATGGAGATCCAGGGACTAATAGACTTTCTATCTTTTAACAAAAACATGAAATGCTTCCTCTCTCAAGCAGTGGGAAAACTCTTTGACCCGCTAGGATTAATTACTCCATTTACAATTCGAGTAAAGTGTCTTTTCCAAGAATTATGGATACAGAAAATTCAATGGGATGGAGATTTACCTCCAGATATTAAAAAAGAATGGCAACACTGGTGCGAAGAGCTTCCAAGATTAGCCAAAATTGAAATTACTAGACTTTGTCTAAATTCAACTATAGCGGAAGACCTTGATGAAATAGAAATCCATAGCTTTTCTGATGCTAGTAAAAAAGCATATGGTGCTGCTGTTTACATACGTGTTTTGAAAGCAACAGGTAACATTGAAGTTAATTTGTTAGCGTCAAAAAGTCGAGTTGCTCCACTCAAGAAGATCTCCCTTCCAAGATTGGAACTCCTTGGAGCGTTGTTAGCATCTCGCTTAACAAAAAGCATACGGAAAATTTTGAACACGAAAAAACCAACAAAAACCTATCATTGGACTGACTCTACGATTTCCTTGTACTGGATCAGAGGTTTAACCAGTCGATGGAAACGCTTTGTGGCAAACAGAGTTAAATAGATAAAAAACCTGACAGATCCCAATTCTTGGTACCATTGCCCTGGGAAAACCAATCCTGCGGATTTCTTGACAAGAGGACTTAGTGCAGACTCCCTGTTGGGTAACACTATGTGGTGGAAGGGCCCCCCTTCTTATCATCCCACGATCTTCCTGATTCAACTTCGAAAGTTGATCCTGTTCCTGAGGACTATCTTCCCGAAATGAAAAGGAATTCAGACTCCTTGGACTCGAAATTAACTCTTTCGTTGAACTTTGTTCCTGAATATTTAGATAACTTACTACAGATTAGTAATAAGTATTTTAAAATTGTTTGTATTTTAGGTTATATTTTCAGATTTATTCATAATTGTAAAGATCCAAGTACTAAAGATTCAGGTGCCCTGAAAGGCAAGGAAATCAAATTAGCTGAGAAAGTCCTAATTGAAAGAGCTCAACGATCTGCATTTTTGGATGAATTCAAGGCCTTAGAAAAGGGAAATAGTGTTCATAATACAAGTAAGATTAAAAGTTTAGATCCCTTTTTAGATCAAGATGGCCTCATAAGGGTAGGTGGTCGATTAAATAATTCCTTGGTCGGTTATGATTCAAAACATCCTATATTATTGCCATCCAACTGTAGATTGACCGATTTGATAATCCAATATTTTCACGAAAAATATTTACATTGTGGTTCGCAAAACTTATTGTATCAAATTAGACAAAAATATTGGCCTTTGAATGGGAGAAACCGTTGTAGAAAAATTGTTCACAGTTGCATTCAATGTTTTAAGGCATGTCCTCGTATTTCTACTCAAAAAATGGGAGTTTTGCCCAAAGAAGGGGTCACTCCTGATTTTCCTTTCAATTATGTTGGTGTTGATCTGTGTGGTCCTTACCATATAAAGAACAAAAATCAACGAAAAGGACCCCTCATAAAAGTATACGTTTGTATATTTGTTTGTCTTGTAACAAAGGCAATACACTTAGAGATATTATCAGACTTAACCGCAGACTGCATGATAGCTACTCTTAAGCGTTTTATATCTAGAAGAGGAAAATGTAGAACTATCATTTCTGATAATGGCACCAATTTTGTCGGTGCAAACAAGAAGCTAAAAGGTTCTACCAGTTGATGAGCAGACAAGATGAAAATCTTTTGAAGTTCTCTTTAGAAGAGAACATTGAATGGAAATTTATACCCCCCAGAGCACCCAACTTCGGCGGTCTATGGGAGGCAGGGGTTAAGTCTTTTAAATACTATCTAAAAAGGACCATAGGTAATTCTAGGTTTACGTATGAGGAACTCTTAACTATAATGATTCAAATCGAAGCAATGCTAAATTCACGTCCCTTAACTCCTCTGTCATCAGAAATTGATGACTTAGAAGTTTTAACTCCTGCTCACTTTCTTGTAGGTCGATCGTTAACATCAATTGTTGAACCTTCTCTTGCAGATATAGAAACAAACAGATTGCACATATGGCAAAAAATTACCAAGGTTGTACATATAATTTGGAAAAAATGGAGTGTAACATATTTAAATAATCTGCAGATGCGGACAAAGTGGATGTTTGAAAAAAGGAATATAAAAGAGGGCGATATGGTCCTGTTAAAAGAAGAAAATTTGCCTACTTGCAAATGGCTTCTCGGGCGTATTATGAAAACTTATTCTGGTAAGGATAATATTATTCGTGTTGCAGATGTCAGAACCAAATCAGGTATA